>BKCP01005050.1:416737-429322 GCA_008636005.1 Striga asiatica | reverse complement strand
GTTGGAACCGAAATTGGCCCGAAAATGTCCGTTTAAAATTTTAATTGAGCCCGTGAGCCGATTTGTTGTCCCAACCAGCCCAAAAATTGTTTTGGCCCAATTTCTCGGGCCCGGCCCGACAGATTTTTCCCAATCTTTTTCCTTTCACGCGTTTGTGTAGGGTTTTTATTTTATTTTATTTTATTTTTGTCTTGGACAACAAGATTTTTTCCTTTTCCCTAAACCTAGTACTTTCATATATTTTGGCCTTCCTTCATTTCGATCAAAAAAAAAAAAATAACGCCCGCAGCCTTTATCTCTTTCGTTCTGATCGCGCATCATCGCCATCATCGTGAACCCACCATCTCCGGTCATTCTCCTCTCCTCTCTCTCTCACGTGGAAATTCTTTCGCTCACCATCATCGTCCTCATCTCCGGCGACCTTGGTGCGCGTCTTTCCGACGAGTTTGAGCCAGCCCTCGAGCTTGCAACGACGAAACCACCTCACGCCGCCACAGCCCGCCCCAATTCCAGCGAGTCATCTCCGGCGCTCAGCAACTCGCGCAACCAACCCCTCCGACCATTCCCCACGCTGCAACACCACGATCTCTCTCTCGCCGGTGTTCCGACCTCCGCGACGAGACCCCAGCAGCGAGTAAACGCCGTGACCAGCCCCTTTTCGTATAGTGCTCGTTGATTATTGATGTGAATATATTGATGTGAATTTGTGCGACTATACATTGTGATGATTTCTTTTTTGTGTTCGTATGTTCGGGATCTCTTCGATTTTTTTTCAAAAATCGAACGAGACCTCGAAAGTCATGTAAGTCGGTGGATAATGGAACAATGTCGAGTCCTTGGCCTTATGAAAAGGCCTCGGACGAGAAATTTTATGTTGTGATTTAATTGCCAAGTTGTCGAGTTTGTAAATTGCTGTTCGGTGTTCGAATTTTTAAAAATAGCTCGCTGCTCGATACGATGTGAAATTTTGAGGGATGTGTTATCTGCTCATTGCCTGCTTTGTGTAAACATTTCGTAATTTTTGGAGGCCTGTAGCTATTTTTAATAATTAAATTGTAATCTGTCCATAATAATGTTAAATGCATAAAACTTTCATGCCTGACTGAAATGAGTTGAAATTCGAATATGTCATGCCTCTTTGACTTATATATGTTGTGTTAAAGTTTTAGAAGTTTTTGAGTTGATTTGTTGTGGTAAATATTTAATTTATCGAATCTGCAGAAACGTTGTTTGAATTTTTATAAATTGGTTACTGCATGAAAAATTCTAAAATTTTATTGAGAGGCCTATATGTGTTTGATCATGTTTGTAAACTATGGGAATTTTTGGAGTCCGTTTTAATTCAGTTTGGATTTAAATTCGATAAACTGCTGTTGCTCGTATGAATTTTTAAAAATAGCAGCAATTATCATTTAAGGCTGAGATTTTTATACATGACCTTCAGCATACTGTATGTTGCTGTGTAAAATTTTGAAGTTCAGATTCATTCATTAATTCTGAGTATGAATTAATGTGCCCATTTTGCTGATATCTTGTTCGAATTTTATAAAATAGGGTATTTCGAGTTTAAAGCTGAAACTTTGTGGTTTTACATGTTTCTGGGAGATAAAGTTTTGTGTAAATTTTCAGAGCCTAAGTCGTAGGGTAGCTCGACCATCTATTTTCATGCGATTAAATGATTCCTATTTTCGAACATAATTGTTATATGAATTTGGGAACCGACTTGCTTTTAGTTTTGATGTGAGTTTGACTTGGTCAATCCTTAGATGGATTTGTGTGAACTCCCTTACGTGGTTTGGTCGAGTTTAGTGCCGAGTCTTAGTGTTCCAACATCCACAGGACTTCACGAACTACTTAGTCGAAACGAGTTCGACTAGGTCTGTCTTGTGATTTCCGATTTACCAAAAAAAAGGGCTACAACCTCAGATGTAGGGATAGATAGATTTTGATTGTAGGATCTTGTCATAATGTAGGTGTCTAGAGGTGTTGACCTCGTCTCGTTTCTGGATTTGTGGTTCTGTGAACTGTTGCTGCTATCAGGTGGGTACATTTATGATGTATTCCATATTTATCGCACTATTTATTTCGTATAATGCTTTGTTTTGAAAAATGATGTATGCGTGAGAACCCTAGTCTAAGTGTCCCATATGTTAGTGCCTTTGAGGAATGCATGAACAGTGAGAGGTCATCGGCCCGTAGATTCGGAGAGGTGACGCCCAGGTCCATATGATATTCGTGAATGGGAAAAACAGCTCTACTGTCTCCTGGAAAGGATCCCAGGCCCGTAGCCATTCGGTGATGGGAAGGTTTCCAGTTACTTCCTTGCCATGTGTGATCGGAAGGTTGTTGTATGTACATAGGAGGTTTGCGATAGGGCCAAGTAGGGAGTTAGACTGATGGATTCTATGCATACTGAATACTATGGTTATGATGGTTTAAAATGTTATGCGAGATATACTGTGCGATAATGGTGAGCTTGTTGGTTATGCTCACCCCCATTATTTCTTGTTGTTTTTCTCTCTTCCTTTGTTTTAGGTTGAGACGAGCTGGAGGCGGTGGCGTAGGACGAGCGAGATGGTGGTCATTATGTGTTGAAAACCTATGCTTCCGTATAAACTGGATATTTATTTATTTGCTATTGCACTTGGATTATTTGTTTACTACCTTCACTTTTCGAACTATGTTAAGTTGGTTGAACCTTGAATAATGCTAGACCTTTTGAAATGGTTTTTGAGACTTATGTTCCATGGGATTTGTTATATCGTTAGCTCGAGCCTGTGTAGGTTCCTTGAATTGTTGGATGTGTGTTGTTTGTTGTTGTTAGTAAGTAGCGCCCATTTCTCTACAAATTTTTTAAATTGGAAAAAAAAAAAAAAAACTCTGATTTTTATTAATTAATTCGATAAATTCTTTGAAAATAAAACGGGGCGTTACAAAATGAAAGACAAAAGGAAGAAAAGCAACCAAATCAAAAACCTAAACAACAATAAACTAGGTAATCAGTTGAGAGAATTCCATCCAGTCTTTATGAGCAGCTTTAAGAGTGATATGAATGGGAAGCAGGTTGTTTTCAAATATGCTAATGTTGCGTGATTTCCAGAGCCACCAGAGAATGTACATTGTGAGTTGAATTCTTGCCTCTGATATGTCTGAATCACCAAGTGAGCATATGTGGTACCACCAGCAGCTGAAAGAATCCCCAAGAGTAGGAAGATAACTCCAGGTTACAGGGGAAAGACTCCACAGTTCAGCAGCTCTGGAGCAAGTGAAGAGGATGTGGTTCATTGTTTCAGGTTGTTCTCCACAAATACTGCATAAAACATCTAAGCTCATACCTCTCTTCTGAAGGTTAGTTTAGCAGGAAGAGCACCAGAGATACATTTCCAAATGAAGAGCTTCACCTTAGATACCACCTTCAGTTTCCAGAGCCTCTGTTTAAGTTTTGTGAAAGGTGTTCCAACCACAGAGCTGCTAGAAAGAATGTCAAGGGATAGCAGTTTTTATTGAGATAGGAATGAGTAAGTACTGGAGACTGAGAACACCCCCTTCTTGTTGAATTTCCAGTATTGTCTGTCCTGCTTGCTTGGATTGAGGGTGTTGATTGCTAGGATTGCTCTACTGTCTTGGTTGTTTAACACTTGATTAATCAGCCATGAGTTCCAGCTAGTCCCTGTCTCATTCATTAACTCCCTCACCCAAATCAAGTGCCCTCTGGCCAGTTCCATGAGAGTGGGTTTAGGAGTCATAATGTTGGGAACCCAGTTGACATCCTCCAGTGTGGTGGCAGCACCATTTCTAATTTCCACTGCATAGCCTTTGGCAAATGTAGGAAGGACTTTCAGCTAGTTGGCCCAAATCCAGGAGCAGCTTGGTGTGTTGACAGCCTCAAAGATAGAGCAGTTGGGGTAATATCTGGCTTTTAAAATCCTACTGACAAGAAGATCAGGCTAAGTTGTTATTCTCCACAGCTGCTTGCAAATGAGAGCTATATTGAAGAGTTGAAGATCAATGAAACCAAGTCCTCCATCAGCTTTTGGAAGGGATACAAAGTTCCATGCTTTCCAATGAATGTTGTTATACCACAAATACCTGAACTGCTCGACCGCTCCTCTCGAACCGGGTTGAGCCTCCTTGATCGTCGGTACCTGCAAAACACGCCGGGGGTGGTCCCGGCGGGGACACTCCGACGCTCAAGTCAGTGATGTATCCGAGAGAAAACAGCAGAGTAACAATGTAACGAGTGTATGTGTGTTGTGTAAAATGAATAAACTTGTGCCCTTTTATAGGTGAAGTCGAAGACTCCTCATGAGACCAGAAGTCTTTTCAGTGTGTATCTCTTTAATCAGGTCAAGAAATCCCCAAATCTTGAGAGTCCTTGAGGTTGTGAACCTCTTCATGACTTGAGCACATGACTACCTCCGGGAACTGGTCTCCTCGAGGGTCCTCTGGCCGAGGTGCCCAGCTACCTGGGCGACTACCTCCGCCTAGCACATCACTCCTAGTACCTCGCCTAGCTCACATTGAGCTAGGCTCCGCCTAGCACCCCTCTACTCCAGAGTTACCACGAACCGCGCCTAGCTGGCCGGACTAAAATTCAGATCACAACCGATCCTTCATGAACCACTACTGACGACCACATCATCTAGCCCTCCCATTTCTTGGACTAGCTGCCACAGCTTGGCCGAAGAAATAAAGAAACTATTCATGTCATGGCGAATAATCGCACCCTTACCACACGTGCCGACCATCGCGACGACGACCACTGCGGTGCGCCGATGACCTCCGACGCGTACCAGACACCCCAAGTTGCTGACCACCCACAGCGCCGACCTCCCACGTGACGACCTCCGGTGCTGCCGAGCTCCTGCGCCAACCTGCCGAGCTGACACGCACTGCGCCGACGAGCTGCGAAATGCCGAGCTCCGGCACCGATAACTGAGGAGCTTCGAAATGTCGAGCTCCGGTGATGCCGACCTCCGACGCGCCGCGCCGCGCCGACGAGCTACGAAATGCCGAGCTCCCGCGCGACCAACGATGATGCCGACCTCTCGTGACGCCGACCTCCAGTAGCCGACCTTCTGTCGACCTGTCACGCGCCGCACCGACAAGCTGCGAAATGCCGAGCTCCCACGCGACCACCGATGACGCCGACCTCCCGTGATGCCGACCTCCAGTAGCGACCTTCCGCCGACCTGCCGACCCGAGGCGTGGATGCCGAGCCGAAGTAGTGGGCCGAAAAAATAAGGTGCATATCTTCTTTCCTCCAAACATACCTACCTACCTCCTTACACATGCTCCCTTTCCTTATTCCCACCTACTTCCTCCCTTGGGAACACCACATGACTTCTCTCACAAGACTTATTTACCACCCTTGATCTAATTTCATATGAATGTCAAGATGGACCAAGATTCACCATCCTTCCACTATAAATACCCAACTCTCTTCATCTTCATTCATCACTCTTCATCAATTTCTCTCTTTTTTTTGTCCTCTTCTTACTACAAAATTTCTCTCTCTAAAAAAGAAAAGCTCTCAATCTATTTTCGATATCCGGCAATTTTTCTCCCGACGAGCTCACACCTCCAGCCGACCACGTCTTCTCGCCGACGAACTCCCACCGGCCTGACAACCACGCACCTAGCTGACTACCTCACCGCGCACGCCGACCTCCCGTCGAGCACGCCGAGCTCCCGCTATCCCGACGACCACGCCCCAGCCTCTTCACCTCCTTCACATCATGTCGGCATCAACAAGCTTCATGGGTACGCCGACCTCCTTTCACTACTTTATTTGTTAAAATTGTTTTTGTAATGCACCACCTCATTATGCTTGCATTTCATTTTTATCTCTTTTGTTTATGTCGTACTCCTTGCTTGCCCTATGGATTGCGATCGTTATTTCGTCTACGTACACCTTAGAACAATCCACCAATATGAGTAATACTAGATCTACCTCGACGAGCAACACTAGCTCCACCCCCTTTTCGCCTTCACACTCTGAACCCTTAGGATCACCCTCCATTGCCATAGCTCTCCAAGCCTCGGCGTCTATGACCTCCAATGCGCCTACCTCTTCTACTACAAAAGAGGGTCTCACCCGCTCCCGAGCCATATCCTCCAACCCGATCTCCTCCTACTCGGATACCCAAATAGCCTTGCTTGCCAAAAAAATGGAGTTGCCCTGAGGTTGGGAACTTAGAGTTCCACGACCCGGCGACTCCTAAGAGAATCCCCCATCCGACTGTTATAGCTTCTTTCTAGACCAAGTGAATGCCGAACTGAGATTTCCTGTACATCCCGACCTATTCCAACTGAGGCGACTGTACTGTTTACCGTTGAACCAATTTCCCCCCAATGCAATCCGCCTTCTTATTGGTTTTATTATGGTATGTCGAGCCCGTCTCGGCGAACTTAATCCCAAGCTATGTTTTTACTGCTTCAGCCTTAGAACGAACTACACACCCTACCTTATGCACCACAACAATGTCCACTTCTTAGACAAACCAAAATAAAAAATTCATAACTGGAGAGACAAATTTTTCTTCATACGTTCGCCTCCCGATACCTTCGACTTTCTACCCGATTGGCTAGACAAGCCCCCCGGTCAGCGCAAGAACCCAAAACGAAACGCTGAGTACGACACCCTCATTAGTCAGTGGAATGATCACCCGCTCCACGTGGTGAAGCTTACCTCCCATGATCGACTTGTTTGACATTTCCGTCTGTCCAGACGCGCCGCAGAACCCGTGGATGATATAGGTAGGCACATGATGTTGTGGGCGGCTACCATACCACCCACTTCCTTTTGCATATCATTACATTTCGTGTTACATAAAAGTCATGCTCATGTACTTATTGTTTTTTCTCTTGTCTTGCAGAAGAGCTTATGGCAACCGTTGCCTCCGCCAAAGTCCCAAAAGCTGCCGTCATCACCGATGAGGCCCTGCCGGCTTCCATCATTGCCGACAAGGTCCCGGTGCCCCCCAACCGGCCATCGCAGCAGGCGACCTGCCCTGGGGACACCAATAAGGTCACCTCCCAACCGCGCTATCGCAAGCCACCTTCCCTGGACTTTACAAAGAAGCGCAAGGCCACCACTCAGGGTAAGAAGGAAACCATCACAAAGCCAGAGCACTTTGCCGGTAACAGAGACTCATTGGAGACAAGCACCTACCTCCTCTCCATCTTCCCCGAACGTGAGACAACCAAATGTCCAACCAAGCAGGACAGAGCTGATGCCACCATGTACCACCTTAGTCAGGTATATGTTGGAGTATATTGTAAAGCAAACTTTTACGTGAGCTTTTGGATTGTATTATTCGATTTCCCATTTGACTGAAATAAATGTTTTTCACATTGTTGCATTCTTTATGATTGCTTGTATGCTAAATGTCCAATTATCGTATATTGTAGACAATGTGGTGTGTTAGTAGTCACACAGAAGATTACATTGTCGGTTCCTTATAAGATATAAATGGTATTCACAACTGAGATAGTTATGGACATGACTATCGGTGTAGGTTGTAGTATAAACTGGATGTAGCTTGTCTTGGCTATTGGTTTATACTAGTGCGCTGCGTCGCATTGAAAGGATCACAGTTGAGACGTGTTCTTCTGTTCTGACTATCATGAAGAACCTAGGTCTCGGTGACTCTACTAATTCTTAACCCTAACTGTGGTAATTAGATATATGGGATATTTGTTTGTTACTTTGACTTACCATGGGTGAGGACCAAGTATTGGTTCAATAGCTCCGTATCTTGGGTAACAACACTATCTGCATGATATCTATTTATTGGCATTAGGGCACCGTGTCCTGGACATCCAGGTTGGTGACGTCCCCTTAAGGAACTCATAAGGATTATCGTATAAACCCTGCAGGTGGATTTAATCCGTACGATAATAAGGTTGAGTGGTACTACTTAAGGATTAAAAGATATTAATTAATTAAAGCAGTCAGAAGCTTTAATAATTAATGGACGTGCGATATCTTAAACACGGGGAATTATATCGAGTCTAATAGAAGCCCTGATTCATTTCGGGATAGGACGGGAGTACAATATTAATTCTCTAGTGGAATGAATTAATATTTACGGGCCAAATTGTGTTCTGGGCTGAACATAAGAATTTGGGCCTGTAGGGAGCCCAAACCCTATACCTTCTAAGAGATCCCTAGGCTGGCCCAAGGACCTCTATAAAAAGAGGGGACTTCCCACGTTCTAAACCCTAAGCTAAGAATTTCGTCAGACACTCCAGCCACCATCGTGGAGAGAGTAACGAGAAGGGTTCGAGAAAGACGAGGGCAGTTCTCTTCTTTCAACCGTTTGGAGGATCGTCGTCCATCCGGCGTCCAAACGTGGTCGGGACACAGACTAGAAGATCGCTCAGATCGAATCAAAGCTTTCGAGAAAGGTATATCTCTGTTCGTCCTTTAGGAGCATGCTTAGGTTTAATCGAAATCATGTATGTACATGTTTGGTACCCGATATCGATCCGCGGGAAGGACCGTCTCGTCGGCGTGTTCCATCAATTGGTATCAGAGCCTCGGTTTCGTAGATTATCGGCTCTGCCTGGAACATGTAGTTGATTTCGTTTATTCGTTTATTCGTTTTCAGTCATGTTCATGGTGTGGATGATGTTTTTATTGTTAGAGTAGTATACCCGGCGTTCCAATTGGATTGGACGTATTCTACTTGAAAATACGATCTATTGGAATTATATTATTAACAAAGGCATTTCTTTATCTTAAGAGTAAGCATTTATATTATAATTGCACTTAAGATAAAATCCCTAGATCACTTATGGCTATAAGATATGGTTGCGCATAGAGATGGTAATCATGGAACATATCTTAAAAGCTGTGATCTTAAATAAAGTTCCAAGTCGATGGATGTTTCGAAAAGGGATATCAAATAATCCATAAAAGACTTGCACATAGTATGTATGCTTGTTGGACAAGAATGTTGCATTCCATCAACATTAGCGTGGGACGCAAGTACATATATGTGGGTGATTGTTAGAGAACAAGTTCACTGAACATGACCGTATGAAAATTCTTAATGAAGAATTATTCAGTCGAATAAGAATTTTCATGTTACAATAGTACATGACTAATCCTAAGACTTGAGGCACAATGGTAACTTTGTGCATATTACATTCTACTTTGATTTATCCTTTTGGTTGCTAGCACAATCGTATAAAGGGATATTTTGGGTATTATGCTAATATGTATGGAAGTTTATTAGTGGCCAACAAAGGATTCGACACTTATGAAGATAAGTGAATTTCCTATGTGTTTCATAATTAGTAATTCAAAGTCCTTGGCCAAGGCGGGATGAATGGAGATTCGTACGCAAATTACTAAACATGAAATAGAATCATAATTATTAAATCAATTTGGGTTTCGACTAAAATCATACCCAATATTTAATCGGGAAATTGGATGTAGAAAGGATTTACATGTATGTAATTGTAATCGAAATAGGTTTACTCGCTATCCGATTAATACTAGATTCATGCTACTTGCTAGATGTTCCCATGATATGTGGGTTCTTGAATTAAGGGGTTAATTCAAGAATAAGAGTTAATTTGATTAACTCAAATTACAAAGAGTTGTAAACCCACTACTAGTATTAATTGTGAACCTAAAAGGTCACACCAATTTTTGAATGAAGGTGAAAATTAGTATTTCTAAAGGTAAATGCAGCTCCTCAACTGCTAAAGGTAAAGCTCTCTTATTCAGATGCTGGAAACTGAAAATCATGAATAAGGTTAAACATTTTGTCTGGAAATGCATATCTGGTTCTCTTCCAGTGGCTGTTCATCTTAGGAAAAAGGGCCTTGACATAGATACTACATGTCCTATCTGTGGAAATCTGCCTGAAACAGTTGAGCACTTGCTGTTTACTTGCCCAAGAGCACAAAGAGTATGGGATCTGTTACCTGTTCAATGGGATTCAAATACCTGCAGCACTGCAACTTTCAAGGGATGGTGGCAACAAATTTGTTCTCTTGACTCCTCCGAGGTAGCTGAAGCAAGAATACAACTGTCCACTTATCTGCTTTGGTGGCTTTGGAAGTCAAGGAACCTGTGGGTCTTTCAAAAAACACTCATACCAGCTCACAGATTGATCAAGACAGCACATTTGGACTGGCTGGAATTTCTTCATGCTGTTGGATGACTTCTATGCATGCTTCTTTTATTTTCCTTTCATTAGCTGCTTATAGTAGTTTGTTGTTGGAGTTAGTCTATCTTGCTAGGCTTTGTAGCAGTGGCGGGTGATTAAACTCTTTTTTTTTTTCCTCTTATCTTCGGTGTGAACCTAAAAGGTCACACCAATTTTTGAATGAAGGTGAAAATTAGTATTTCTAAAGAGTTAGAATTAATTGACAAAAATCTAATTTTGATTAGATGTCAATTAAAGGAATATATTAAATTAATCAATGAGATTGATTAATTGTATTTTTTATATTACTTTAGTAATTAAAGTAATTACTAAATTAATAAGTTGGAATTTAAAATTGGATTTTAAATTTCAAATCCAAAATAATAATAATATGATGATTATAGATTAGATAATATTGGGAGAAAAATAATATAATAGATTTTCAGATTTATTATTTTATTATTTTATCTTTAAATATGATTTAAAGATTAAAAATAATAAAAGGATTATAATAATTAGTGGTTAAAGGAGGTTGAGAACCACTCCACATTGTTTATTATATAAAAGTCAATAGTTAGTAATCATATTTAAATAAAATCTGATTTTATTTAAATATTACTAAATATTGATTATTTTATACTAAAAAGTTTAGTATAAATATGTGTAAAGAGTTTGCACAAAAATGCTAAGTTTTTCTAAGTGTTCTAAGCTTAAGACTTGAGTTTCTCCAAAGAGTTGGAAAAGAAGAAAATTTCTTCAAATATATTTAAGAAAGAGTTCTTAAAATTTTCTCCCAAAAATATTATCCAATTTAATATTCCTATACAAAACCGATACTTTTCTACTAGCGAAGAAAGAGGCTATCGGAACCGGAATTTGAAAGGTGGATACATTTAGAGGGAAGGCACGTGAATTCCTAAGCGAGTAATCATCACGAAGGGTCGTTACCAAACCGGGAATTGATTCCCTCATCCATCATCGTTTTTGAAGGAGTTCGAGAACTTTAGGTAAATATTGTATTTACTTTCAAACAAATCAAAATTTGTATTATTACATGTTTTTAAAGATGACGATCTGTTAATTCTCCATATGTATGTACGGGTTATGTATTTAAATGTTAAATACATGTTTTTAAAAAAAATTTAAATTCCGCTGCGTATAGCTCGTACGGTACAGGTGAACCCAACAGTGGTATCAGAGCCACGGTTTTCATCTTTAAAAATAGATTTTGATTTGTTAATGTTAATGAGATAAACAAAATAATTAAATGTTTATGAAATAAACATATTAATTATTAAAATAAAAATTCGATTTTTTCCACACGGGTCGTGTGGCTCATCAAAATGATCAATTTCGATGGAAAGCAGGTCCACACGAGTCGTGTGAGTAGTCACACGAGTCGTGTGACTTATCAAAAGGTTTGATATTGCTTTCGGGTTTTTCACACGAGTCGTGTGACATTTTTTGACATGAGTCGTGTGGCATGATACGAGTCGTGTGACCAGTCGTGTGACCCAGTCGTGTGACTAAAACAAAATTATTTTTTATGCTTTAATTCATGTGATGAATGTTTTAGCATATTAAGGGATGATCATGAGCATTTTATTCAATATAATTGAATGTTTGCATTTTATATGATTGAATGATTGTAATTTATCGAGACCTGCGAGTCTCTTATGTTATGATTTGTAAAATTTTAAATTATTGCATCGTTAAAAGATTAGATCAGGTTGAAGACCGTTCGATGTGAAAGGCCCACACTTGTGTGGGTAATTTTACAAGTTGTAAATTTTGAAGGCCTGTGCTTGTACGGGTAGATAAAATGAGATGTAATAGAAGTAGTTCTATTCATTTATTTTATCACGTATAGGCGTAAACCCATTTTGGCTCGAATGGGTTGCATAGGCAAGGTCATGATCATCCCACCGTATGCATGCATTAGATGTATGTTAGGTTTATTTATGCTTGTGATTCATGCGATAAATAAACACACGTAAAGATGGTAATCGATGAGATCTAAGGAACCCAAAAAGAATTAATTTGATTAATTCTATATCAAATCAATAATGGATAAAAATAAGTTGGGACTTATTAATCCGGGTCTTCCATCAAAAGTAGATGACATGAGATGCTACGATGTTTTATTACTAACCATGAGTCGTGGGGTGATTCTATGTCGAAAGCTGTGATCCCTACTAAGTATAAAGATACTCATGAGACGGATTCCTCTTTGTGTTGACCATGAGTCGTGGAACACTCTGATGGGCCGTTATCATGAATGTTTGATGGGTTTGATTTGACACCTAGTAATATATACGGTCATAAAATTGAGGTATATAAGGAAAAGTGAGGCAAAATATCTTGAAGGTTGTATAGAGATACAATTGTCAAAAGTTGACTACCGATAAAAATGTTTCAT
>BKCP01005050.1:289184-413355 GCA_008636005.1 Striga asiatica | reverse complement strand
CGGATTCTCTTATCCATAGCAAGTCACATGGACTATGAGGTTTGGCAAATGGATGTCAAGACAGCTTTCCTTAACGGAAACTTGGATGAAGACATCTATATGCAGCAACCCGAGGGTTATGTGAAGAAAGGCCAAGAGCATCGAGTATGGAAGCTAAAGAAGTCTCTTTATGGACTAAAACAAGCTTCTAGGTCTTGGAATATTCATTTTAATGAGGTAATTAAGTCCTATGGATTTAATCAATGTCAAGACGAGAGTTGTGTATACAAAAAGAGCAACGGAAACGTAGTGGTATTCTTAGTACTATACGTTGACGATATTCTTCTCATTGGCAACGATGTCAAGGTTTTGTCAGACGTAAAGGTATGGCTTTCAAAACAGTTTCAAATGAAGGACTTGGGTGAGGCATCGTACATTCTTGGAATCAAGGTCATTCGTGACAAGAAGAAGAGAATGTTGTGCCTATCTCAAGCTGCTTACATTGATACTGTGATTGCTCGTTTCAGCATGCAGAACTCCAAGAAAGGGTTGCTACCTTTTCGTCATGGAGTTCCTCTTTCTAAGGATATGTGTCCAAAGACACAAAAGGAGATGGAGGAAATGGCTAAGGTTCCTTATGCTTCGGCTGTAGGAAGCCTTATGTATGCCATGCTGTGCACGAGGCCTGATATTTGCTATGCAGTTAGCATGGTAGCAAGATATCAGTCTAACCCTGGTCAAGGACACTGGACTGCGGTAAAGCATATTCTCAAGTATCTGAAAAGAACTCGGGATTATATGCTTGTTTACAAATCTGACAGTCTAACTCCTTTGGGTTACACAGATTCTGATTTCCAAGCTGATCGAGATAAGAGAAAGTCGACCTCGGGTTATGTGTTTATGATGGGAGGCGGAGCGATCTCATGGAGGAGTGTGAAGCAGAAATGCATCGCAGATTCTACCATGGAAGCCGAATACGTTGCTGCTTCAGAAGCAACAAAGGAGGCTGTTTGGCTCAGGAGCTTCTTACTGGACTTAGGGGTATCCTCGAGTGTGCCTAGGTGTATCACAATTTATTGTGACAATGCTGGTGCAGTCGCAAACTCGAGAGAACCCCGAGCACATAAGGCCAGTAAACACATTGAAAGAAAGTACCACCTTATACTAGAGATCGTGAAACGAGGAGATGTGGTTGTGACGAAGATAGCATCGTTGGAAAACCTAGCTGATCCTTTCACGAAGACTCTGACTGTCAATGTCTTCGAGAAACACGTAGAGGGTCTTGGTTTACGATGTGTTGCAGCTAGACTTTGAGTATAAGTGGGAGAATTGTTATGGCATGTGTTTATATACTAAAAGTTTAGCTTTAGAATAAGTGGGAGATTGTTGGAGTATACTGTAAAGCAAACTTTTACGTGAGCTTTTGGATTGTATTATTCGATTTCCCATTTGACTGAAATAAATGTTTTTCACATTGTTGCATTCTTTATGATCGCTTGTATGCTAAATGTCCAATTATCTTATATTGTAGACAATGTGGTGTGTTAGTAGTCACACAGAAGATTACATTGTCGGTTCCTTATAAGATATAAATGGTATTCACAACTGAGATAGTTATGGACATGACTATCGGTGTAGGTTGTAGTATAAACTGGATGTAGCTTGTCTTGGCTATTGGTTTATACTAGTGCGCTGCGTCGCATTGAAAGGATCACAGTTGAGACGTGTTCTTCTGTTCTGACTATCATGAAGAACCTAGGTCTCGGTGACTCTACTAATTCTTAACCCTAACTGTGGTAATTAGATATATGGGATATTTGTTTGTTACTTTGACTGACCATGGGTGAGGACCAAGTATTGGTTCAATAGCTCCGTATCTTGGGTAACAAACTATCTGCATGATATCTATTTATTGGCATTAGGGCACCGTGTCCTGGACATCCAGGTTGGTGACGTCCCCTTAAGGAACTCATAAGGATTATCGTATAAACCCTGCAGGTGGATTTAATCCGTACGATAATAAGGTTGAGTGGTACTACTTAAGGATTAAAAGATATTAATTAATTAAAGCAGTCAGAAGCTTTAATAATTAATGGACGTGCGATATCTTAAACACGGGGGATTATATCGAGTCTAATAGAAGCCCTGATTCATTTCGGGATAGGACGGGAGTACAATATTAATTCTCTAGTGGAATGAATTAATATTTACGGGCCAAATTGTGTTCTGGGCTGAACATAAGAATTTGGGCCTGTAGGGAGCCCAAACCCTATACCTTCTAAGAGATCCCTAGGCTGGCCCAAGGACCTCTATAAAAAGAGGGGACTTCCCACGTTCTAAACCCTAAGCTAAGAATTTCGTCAGACACTCCAGCCACCATCGTGGAGAGAGTAACGAGAAGGGTTCGAGAAAGACGAGGGCAGTTCTCTTCTTTCAACCGTTTGGAGGAACGTCGTCCATCCGGCGTCCAAACGTGGTCGGGACACAGACTAGAAGATCGCTCAGATCGAATCAAAGCTTTCGAGAAAGGTATATCTCTGTTCGTCCTTTAGGAGCATGCTTAGGTTTAATCGAAATCATGTATGTACATGTTTGGTACCCGATATCGATCCGCGGGAAGGACCGTCTCGTCGGCGTGTTCCATCAATTGGTATCAGAGCCTCGGTTTCGTAGATTATCGGCTCTGCCTGGAACATGTAGTTGATTTCGTTTATTCGTTTATTCGTTTTCAGTCATGTTCATGGTGTGGATGATGTTTTTATTGTTAGAGTAGTATACCCGGCGTTCCAATTGGATTGGACGTATTCTACTTGAAAATACGATCTATTGGAATTATATTATTAACAAAGGCATTTCTTTATCTTAAGAGTAAGCATTTATATTATAATTGCACTTAAGATAAAATCCCTAGATCACTTATGGCTATAAGATATGGTTGCGCATAGAGATGGTAATCATGGAACATATCTTAAAAGCTGTGATCTTAAATAAAGTTCCAAGTCGATGGATGTTTCGAAAAGGGATATCAAATAATCCATAAAAAGACTTGCACATAGTATGTATGCTTGTTGGACAAGAATGTTGCATTCCATCAACATTAGCGTGGGACGCAAGTACATATATGTGGGTGATTGTTAGAGAACAAGTTCACTGAACATGACCGTATGAAAATTCTTAATGAAGAATTATTCAGTCGAATAAGAATTTTCATGTTACAATAGTACATGACTAATCCTAAGACTTGAGGCACAATGGTAACTTTGTGCATATTACATTCTACTTTGATTTATCCTTTTGGTTGCTAGCACAATCGTATAAAGGGATATTTTGGGTATTATGCTAATATGTATGGAAGTTTGTTAGTGGCCAACAAAGGATTCGACACTTATGAAGATAAGTGAATTTCCTATGTGTTTCATAATTAGTAATTCAAAGTCCTTGGCCAAGGCGGGATGAATGGAGATTCGTACGCAAATTACTAAACATGAAATAGAATCATAATTATTAAATCAATTTGGGTTTCGACTAAAATCATACCCAATATTTAATCGGGAAATTGGATGTAGAAAGGATTTTACATGTATGTAATTGTAATCGAAATAGGTTTACTCGCTATCCGATTAATACTAGATTCATGCTACTTGCTAGATGTTCCCATGATATGTGGGTTCTTGAATTAAGGGGTTAATTCAAGAATAAGAGTTAATTTGATTAACTCAAATTACAAAGAGTTGTAAACCCACTACTAGTATTAATTGTGAACCTAAAAGGTCACACCAATTTTTGAATGAAGGTGAAAATTAGAATTTCTAAAGAGTTAGAATTAATTGACAAAAATCTAATTTTGATTAGATGTCAATTAAAGGAATATACTAAATTAATCAATGAGATTGATTAATTGTATTTTGGATATTACCTAAGTAATTAAAGTAATTACTAAATTAATAAGTTGAAATTTAAAATTGGATTTTAAATTTTAAATCCAAATTAATAATAATATGATTATTATAAATTAGATAATATTGGGAGAAAAATAATATAATAGATTTTCAGATTTATTATTTTATTATTTTATCTTTAAATATGATTTAAAGATTAAAAATAATAAAAGGATTATAATAATTAGTGGTTAAAGGAGGTTGAGAACCACTCCACATTGTTTATTATATAAAAGTCAATAGTGAATAAAATCTGGTTTTATTTAAATATTACTAAATATTGATTATTTTATACTAAAAAGTTTAGTATAAATATGTGTAAAGAGTTTGCACAAAAATGCTAAGTTTTTCTAAGTGTTCTAAGCTTAAGACTTGAGTTTCTCCAAAGAGTTGGAAAAGAAGAAAAGTTCTTCAAATATATTTAAGAACGAGTTCTTAAAATTTTCTCCCAAAAATATTATCTAATTTAATATTCCTATACAAAACCGATACTTTTCTACTAGCGAAGAAAGAGGCTATCGGAACCGGAATTTGAAAGGTGGATACATTTAGAGGGAAGGCACGTGAATTCCTAAGCGAGTAATCATCACGAAGGGTCGTTACCAAACCGGGAATTGATTCCCTCATCCATCATCGTTTTTGAAGGAGTTCGAGAACTTTAGGTAAATATTGTATTTACTTTCAAACAAATCAAAATTTGTATTATTACATGTTTTTAAAGATGACGATCTGTTAATTCTCCATATGTATGTACGAGTTATGTATTTAAATGTCAAATACATGTTTTTAAAAAACTTTTAAATTCCACTGCGTATAGCTCGTACGGTACAGGTGAACCCAACATTTATTTCGTTTATGCTTCTGGATGGTGTCTATCGCAGCCCTTGTTTATTGATGTAATTGTTTTTCCCACCAGATAATAAGTGTGGGTAGTATAGGCGATTTTATAAACTGTAGTAGGGCTATTGTTGTTCGATTTTGCTGTAATTTTGTGTTCAAAGTCGAACGTGGTGAAGATGATCATCCTGGAGGCGGCGGCTAGGGTTTCAGCATTCACCGGGGCCGTTTTCGTCGGCGAAAACCGTTTTGGCCATAACTTTTGCTACAGGTGTCCGATTTCAGCCCATAATACCATTTCGGAAACGGGAGAACGAGATCTACAAGAGTTACGGCTATGCCGTAACAGCCTGTGGCGGGGTCAAATTCAATCGTCTAGATGAAGTTTTTGGCTCTTTTCCGTCGGTGGGTGCCGATATCGCGTAAACTACCGGTTTTGCGCGAGATGTCAATTCGAGTGTTTATCCACGACCTTGCTGAATCATGTAATAGCTTTGATAGGTTGTTAGTGGTTGGTTTTAAGGGGCTGCGATAGATGTGTTTTAATTTTCGCATTTTATCGCTTTGTGGATGCCGATTTAACTTTTGCTAGAGCATGTTTATTTGTTTATGTGTCTAGCTGATTTAAATCGCTTTTCTGGCATGCTAGTAATCATGTAAATAGGTGCTTTTAATTCCTAAAAAGCTGTTATTGCTTTTCCTTTGGATTCTAGAAGCATGCTAGGATTTATGTGATTTGCGTGTTAGGAGCATGCTAGGAATTTTAATTGTTTCTTATTGCATGCTGTTAAAAACCTTCAAGTAAAATGACTAAGTGAGTTTAATATGAATTTTAATTAATTCATTTGGCCTCCACAATTGGTCTTTAAGTAAGGTGTTTGTCGCTCGCGGGACCTTGGGAGTCTCCCCCTAACGGATGCGACATTCACGAGCTTACTAGATAAGACTTCTATTCAAACGACTTAATCTTTAGGTGAAGTGAGTGGCATACGCGTGACCCATGGGGTCTCCTCCCTAACGGATAGTGTCATTCATAAGTTCACCGGTAAAGATTATTTCGAGATAACCTTAGAAAATTATTTACAAGCGATGTGTCTTCCCCATCGGTAAGTTCATCAATTGTGAATGATTGTTCTTGGGGTTAAATTGTGGTCATCACTTAGATGTGAATTTTAATATAACTCCCCAACGGAGTCCCTGTTTTAATTCACATGGCCAGTGTTAAAAATTTTCGACTATTAATTTCATTCGCCATAAGGACAGGTTGGCGTGCAATTGAGATTAATGACCGGGTGTCTGCTTAATGGACATATGTGTAAACGTCCACCCTAACGTGGCTTGCATGTGTGTTTGTTTAAGTTGTCGAAGGATGCGTTAAAATAATGGTTTTGAAGGTTTCCATATTTTATGCTTCAAATTTATGTGAATTATTGCTTACGTGTTTGCAATTATTTATTTCAGTTATTCATCATGTCATTCAATCCGCTTATGACCATTCTCAATCAAAACAAGCTTACTGGTCCAAATTATTTGGACTGGAAGAGGAATCTGGATATTGTCCTTGTTGCTGATGAGTACAAATTTGTGCTCACCACACCTGCTCCTGCTCCTTTGGGCGCTGCTCCTACCGAAGAGGAAAGGGAGGCTCATCGGAAGTGGCATAAGGCTGATGAGATGGCTCGTTGCTACATCTTGGCATCTATGTCAAATGTTTTGCAACAGCAGCATCACACCATGCCTACTGCTGCTGACATGATGTTGAGCCTCAAGGAACTCTTTGGTGAGCAAGATAGGGCTGCTCGTTTTGAGGCTATGCGGAAGATTATGTCTTCTGTCATGCCGGAGGGAGCTTCTGTGCGAGAGCATGTTCTCAAGATGATGGAATATCTGAATGAGATAGATGTGCTCGGAGGAAATATCGATGGCGATGCCAAGATCGATATCATCCTGCACTCGCTCCCGAAGTCCTATGAGAACTTCCGCCTGAATGCAATCATGAATAAGAAGGGCTATACTCTAGCCGAGCTTCTTGTGGACTTGGTTGCAGCGGAGGGTCTTATGGGCAGGGGACCACAGGCTCATGTTTCTGTACAAGCTGGACCTTCTTCGTCGAAAGGCGGGAAGAAGAAAAAGCAAGTGCAGAAAAAGAGTGGTGGGAGCAGTGGGAGCAAAGCTGTAGCGCCTTCTGGTGGCGTGCAGAAGCCGAAAGGCAAGTGCTTCAAGTGCAACAAGACAGGACATTGGAAGTCAGATTGTCCCCTCAAGGACACTCCTGGTATGTCTCTTGCTTTAGTTGTCGAAACATGTTTTGCGGCTTGTTCTACCAGTTCTTGGGTAGTAGATACAGGAGCCACTGATCATGTTTGTTACACTTTGCAGGGGTTTCTGCAAAGAAGGCAGCTCAGTGAGGGCGAGATTACCATCAGCTTGGGCAACGCTGCACGAGTGGCGGTGGTTGCAGTGGGAGATGTGCACTTATCTTTTTCTGATTCTGTTTTAGTATTAAAGAACGTTTTGTACGTGCCGAGTTTTCGGAAGAATTTAATTTCGGTTTCGAAGCTGTTTTTGGATGGATATTCAGTTATTTTTAATGACAATGCTGTTATTATGAGAAATAACTCTTTTATCTGTTCTGGCATGTTGGTTAACAATCTTTATACTATTACTTGTGCATATCATACTGTGACTGAGGCTCATGCATCTTCATCACTAAACAAGAGAAAGGAACCTTCTCAGTTGAATCAATCATATCTTTGGCACCTAAGGTTGGGTCATGTCAATCTAAGGAGGATCCAAAGACTGGTAGGTAATGGCTTCTTGGATTCTTTCCAAGTTGAACCATTTCCAGTCTGCGAATCCTGTTTGGAAGGCAAGATGACTTCTAGGCCTTTTAAGGCCACGGGGAATAGGTCCAATGATGTGTTGGAATTGATTCACTCTGATTTGTGTGGGCCTATGTCTATTCAAGCTAGAGGTGGTTTTGAGTATTTCGTTACTTTTATTGACGATTACTCAAGATATGGGTACATTTACTTGATGCGCCGCAAGTCTAAATGCTTTGACAAGTTCAGAGAATTCAAGGCAGAAGCGGAGAACCGTCAAGGGAAAAGTATCAAGTCACTGCGATCTGATCGTGGTGGCGAATACCTTAGCAATGAATTTAGGCAATACTTATTAGAGAATGGGATTACATCCCAGCTGACTGCGCCTGGTACTCCCCAACAGAATGGCGTGGCAGAGAGAAGGAATAGGACTCTGTTAGAAATGGTGAGATCGATGATAAGCTATGCTTCATTACCTACCTCGTTTTGGGGATATGCCTTACAAACAGCGGCGTACCTTCTTAACTTTGTGCCTTCTAAATCGGTTCCGAAAACTCCAATAGAATTGTGGTCCGGGCGCAAGCCCAGTTTAAACCACATTCGGATTTGGGGTTGCCCAGCACATGTGTTGGATAAGGAAGCTGATAAGTTGGCACCTAGAACGGAAGTACGACTGTTTGTAGGTTACCCAAAGGGAACGAGAGGTGGTTACTTTTATAGTCCTAAAGATCAGAGGGTGGTGGTGAGCACCAATGCCCGATTTCTAGAAGAAGACTATATGAGTGAGCATAAGTCCAAGAGTGAGATTATTCTCAAACAGTTGAGGGAAGACAATGGCATACCGAGTGTGCAAGAAGATATACCACAAGTGACTGCACAACGTGTTGACTCTGATGTATTTACACCTGAGTTACCTCGTCGTAGTGGGAGGGTTGTTCGTCAGCCCGATCGTTTCATGTTTGTGGGAGAGTCTTCGGACTTGATCCCAAGTGAAGAGCATGATAGTGATCTCTGGACCTACAATGAGGCAATCCAAGACGTAGATGCAGATTCTTGGCAGAAATCTATGGATTCTGAGATTGAATCTATAGATGCTATGGAGGTATACGACCTTAAGGACCTTCCTGAAGGCAAGAAAGCCATTGGGTGCAAATGGGTCTATAGGCGTAAGAGAGGATCTGATGGGAAGGTTATTTCCTTCAAAGCACGGTTGGTTGCGAAGGGTTTCACTCAGAAAGAGGGAATCGATTATGATGAGACCTTCTCACCAGTAGCCATGCTTAAGTCGATCCGGATTCTCTTATCCATAGCAAGTCACATGGACTATGAGGTTTGGCAAATGGATGTCAAGACAGCTTTCCTTAACGGAAACTTGGATGAAGACATCTATATGCAGCAACCCGAGGGTTATGTGAAGAAAGGCCAAGAGCATCGAGTATGGAAGCTAAAGAAGTCTCTTTATGGACTAAAACAAGCTTCTAGGTCTTGGAATATTCGTTTTGATGAGGTGATTAAGTCCTATGGATTTAATCAATGTCAAGACGAGAGTTGTGTATACAAAAAGAGCAACGGAAACGTAGTGGTATTCTTAGTACTATACGTAGACGATATTCTTCTCATTGGCAACGATGTCAAGGTTTTGTCAGACGTAAAGGTATGGCTTTCAGAACAGTTTCAAATGAAGGACTTGGGTGAGGCATCGTACATTCTTGGAATCAAGGTCATTCGTGACAGGAAGAAGAGAATGTTGTGTCTATCTCAAGCTGCTTACATTGATACTGTGATTGCTCGTTTCAGCATGCAGAACTCCAAGAAAGGGTTGCTACCTTTTCGGCATGGAGTTCCTCTATCTAAGGATATGTGTCCAAAGACACAAAAGGAGATGGAGGAAATGGCTAAGGTTCCTTATGCTTCGGCTGTAGGAAGCCTTATGTATGCCATGCTGTGCACGAGGCCTGATATTTGCTATGCAGTTGGCATGGTAGCAAGATATCAGTCTAACCCTGGTCAAGGACACTGGACTGCGGTAAAGCATATTCTCAAGTATCTGAAAAGAACTCGGGATTATATGCTTGTTTACCAATCAGACAGTCTAACTCCTTTGGGTTACACAGATTCTGATTTCCAAGCTGATCGAGATAAGAGAAAGTCGACCTCGGGTTATGTGTTTATGATGGGAGGCGGAGCGATCTCATGGAGGAGTGTGAAGCAGAAATGCATCGCAGATTCTACCATGGAAGCCGAATACGTTGCTGCTTCAGAAGCAACAAAGGAGGCTGTTTGGCTCAGGAGCTTCTTACTGGACTTAGGGGTATCCTCGAGTGTGCCTAGGTGTATCACAATTTATTGTGACAATGCTGGTGCAGTCGCAAACTCGAGAGAACCCCGAGCACATAAGGCCAGTAAACACATTGAAAGAAAGTACCACCTTATACGAGAGATCGTGAAACGAGGAGATGTGGTTGTGACGAAGATAGCATCGTTGGAAAACCTGGCTGATCCTTTCACGAAGACTCTGACTGTCAATGTCTTCGAGAAACACGTAGAGGGTCTTGGTTTACGATGTGTTGCAGCTAGACTTTGAGTATAAGTGGGAGAATTGTTATGGCATGTGTTTATATACTAAAAGTTTAGCTTTAGTATAAGTGGGAGATTGTTGGAGTATACTGTAAAGCAAACTTTTACGTGAGCTTTTGGATTGTATTATTCGATTTCCCATTTGACTGAAATGAATGTTTTTCACATTGTTGCATTCTTTATGATTGCTTGTATGCTAAATGTCCAATTATCTTATATTGTAGACAATGTGGTGTGTTAGTAGTCACACAGAAGATTGCATTGTCGGTTCCTTATAAGATATAAATGGTATTCACAACTGAGATAGTTATGGACATGACTATCGGTGTAGGTTGTAGTATAAACTGGATGTAGCTTGTCTTGGCTATTGGTTTATACTAGTGCGCTGCGTCGCATTGAAAGGATCACAGTTGAGACGTGTTCTTCTGTTCTGACTATCATGAAGAACCTAGGTCTCGGTGACTCTACTAATTCTTAACCCTAACTGTGGTAATTAGATATATGGGATATTTGTTTGTTACTTTGACTTACCATGGGTGAGGACCAAGTATTGGTTCAATAGCTCCGTATCTTGGGTAACAACACTATCTGCATGATATCTATTTATTGGCATTAGGGCACCGTGTCCTGGACATCCAGGTTGGTGACGTCCCCTTAAGGAACTCATAAGGATTATCGTATAAACCCTGCAGGTGGATTTAATCCGTACGATAATAAGGTTGAGTGGTACTACTTAAGGATTAAAAGATATTAATTAATTAAAGCAGTCAGAAGCTTTAATAATTAATGGACGTGCGATATCTTAAACACGGGGGATTATGTCGAGTCTAATAGAAGCCCTGATTCATTTCGGGATAGGACGGGAGTACAATATTAATTCTCTAGTGGAATGAATTAATATTTACGAGCCAAATTGTGTTCTGGGCTGAACATAAGAATTTGGGCCTGTAGGGAGCCCAAACCCTATACCTTCTAAGAGATCCCTAGGCTGGCCCAAGGACCTCTATAAAAAGAGGGGACTTCCCACGTTCTAAACCCTAAGCTAAGAATTTCGTGAGACACTCCAGCTACCATCGTGGAGAGAGTAACGAGAAGGGTTCGAGAAAGACGAGGGCAGTTCTCTTCTTTCAACCGTTTGGAGGATCGTCGTCCATCCGGCGTCCAAACGTGGTCGGGACACAGACTAGAAGATCGCTCAGATCGAATCAAAGCTTTCGAGAAAGGTATATCTCTGTTCGTCCTTTAGGAGCATGCTTAGGTTTAATCGAAATCATGTATGTACATGTTTGGTACCCGATATCGATCCGTGGGAAGGACCGTCTCGTCAGCGTGTTCCATCAGCATAAGCCTATGAATTAACTTTAATATCTTAAAACTTAACAACACGAAGTTAATGCGCGACCCCCTCTACCTCCTTAAACAGGTCATGGCCGGTTTAGCTCCCATGCTCAGCGAAGCTTTGGAAGGCGACCTCGATGATGTGGAGGAGCTGAAGGGCGAGGTGGCCAAGAGGGATGATCGACTTGCTACCCTCAAGCAGGCCCTCGCTCAAGAGAAGGCCGAGAAGGAAAAGCTCCGGGTCGAGCTCGAAGCCAAGAACGTCGAGCTGAAGGCGCTTCGACAGTTGGTCGACGAGCGCATTGCCGAGGCCCATGAAAAATGCCGAGATTCGTTTCTCTCCTCGGACTTCGGAGGTCACTTCCTCAAGTGCTATCGTGCCGTACTGCTGTCACGTTACCACGACTTAACAGCTTTCCTTAGTCGGGTCGTCACATCTTACCTTCAGTACTTCCATGAGGGAGTCGCGCGGACCCAAGCCAAGGCGGAGACCCAAGGCGTCACCTTCTCCGTGGACGCTGACGAGTTAAGGAGAGGCCTCCCTAACCCAGTGGATTGGAACGGCGACCAGTCCTTCCTTGTGACCCATCCTTGTTAGGAGTCAGCCGTAGAGGCCGCTGCAAAGGAGGTGGAGAAGGCCCGAGAGTAGGAGGACACCACGCCACTTTCGTAGATTTACATGCGATTTCCTTTTGTTTTACAGTAGATGTGTGGATCGAACTCCTTTTGTTTTGGCATGTCACCTTGAACTCGTTTAGTCGTATGCTTTTGGTATGTGCAATGAACCATGTTATTCATTTCCGATTTCTATGAACTGCCTTCACTCATTGCCCGTTGGCACCATTCATTCGTGAGATATTTACTTTTCGCCATTACTTATGTCAATTTATGCATACTTATATAGTTCATTATTGCGCAAGCGACAATATCTACCCTCCCATGATGAGCCTCATTCACCAAGTCTTTTAAAAACTTAGCATCGTGACAATGGGCTTTGGCACCTACCACAATTATTGCTAAGTCTTTTAAGACTCGTATGCCCCACTTCATTCAACGGCCTTGTCAACTATAGAAGTCGGAGTTGATATTTTTATTGAGCCACTTAGCCTATATTTATCCTACCCAATCCAAAGAGCCTACGTTACAACCCTAGAAGCCCTCTTTCACTATTGCATGAATTTGATTGTTTCAGAGTATGAGTAGACAATAGGCAAGCTTATGTTGAAGCATGATGATCGACCAATTTGAGTGTACCCATTTCATATTCATGTAAGAAACTGAGTGAGGCATATATATTATATTTCCGTGCTCGAGAGTTTGTCTTTTCAAAGCGTCGCATTCGAGTTGTAATTGAGGTGTGCTATATTAGTCATTGGAAGTCTCCTCGGCTGAGTTGATTAATTTGAGACTTGTTTTATTTGAAATTGTTATCCATGCTCATTTGCTTGTTCTCTTTTCTCTTCATGTCTTTTTGTTCGGGACGAACAAAGGTTTAAGTGTGGGGGAGTTGTTTGTCCCATTTTTGTTGCATTTTTCGTGATTATTTTTTCTTTCTTTTCCCCCCATATTAGGTCTTTTAGTTGGTTTTTAGTTCATTTTGTAGTTTATTGCGTGTTTTCCCTTATTTTGATTCTTTTTTGTGTTTGTCAGATGTTTTTCGGTTTTCTGCGTTTTTCTCGTTTTTTTGTGGTGTGCAGGTTGAGTCCATTGTCGGTTTTGATATGGAGGAGAAAATTAATTTGACGAGCACAATTTCGTAGAAGAGTTCGTTGGCATCACAGAGGAGAAAACGGAATCGAATTCCGAGTCCAAATGAGCGTATACGAGCATAAAAACGTAAAGTAGTGCGACATGGACCACGAGATGCCCAGGCCCGCACCGTCCCAGCCTCCGCGCCGCACCAGTCGGATCCCCGCGCTAGTGCCGCGCCGCGCCTGTGCCACGAGGTGGACAGAGCCTCTAGCGTTCGCCCCTGCCGCGCCGCGAGATGCACCGCNATATATATATATATATATATATATATATATATATATATATATATATATATATATATATATATATATATATATATATATATATATATATATATATATATATATATATATATATATATATATATATATATATATATATATATATATATGTGTGTGTGTGTGTGAATTGGGATTTCGACGAGACATCTTTTCTCACACCGAGAAATCACAGAAACCCTACCCCCTTTTCTTTTTCACTCGTCTTTCATATTTCTCTCATAGTTTTCGACGTAGAACACGGATTTGATCTCGGATTTTGCTATTGCTTTGGATTTAAGCCTGTTTATCAGATTCAACTTTGGGATTTTATCATTCGTAAGATTTTCTTTTCATTTAGCTTGATGAATATGAGTTCTTGGGTTGATATAAAAACTTGTGTTGATTATTCGATTATGAGTAGTTAAATTCATATACTTGGGATAGAGGATTGATATTTTGAGTTCGATTGCAATTGTGGGCGTTCGTTGATTGTTCTTTTCATACGAGTTGATCTTTTTCAAGGGTTTTTCAACTGTCAGGCTTGAGTATTGATAATTGTTGAAGGGTGACACTTCAATTTACAATTGTTTCAATTGAATTTGATTTGTTCGTGCTTGAAATTGGTCAATCTATTTGATTAGTCTGTTAACCAGCCTCTAGTCTACTTTAATCGACTCTTAGAACCGAAAGGAAAAGAGTCGATCGAAATAGGCTCGTATGAACTAGACTTGTTCGTATCTGTATTGCCTAGGAGTTAAATGAATTGTTAATTTGCCGTTCTAGTTTGTTCTCTTGTTACGAAAAGTTATTGAGAATGAGTACTTGAACTTGTCGATTATTCAAATCACTTAGCTGAACAATCACTTGCTCATTAATTGCAATTTGAACCAAAACGGATATCCCCGACTCCCTAGCTTCTCAAATCCTAATTGTTCTTCGTTAGTTGCTATTTTTTTATTGCTTAATTTGTATTTTTGCAGTAGTTGATAATTAAACCAAAACCAATCTTTGATTTAGAATGTTTAGGAATTTTATTTCTTTTATTAGTGCTTGAATAAACGTATAGAATATTCCCGCTAACCTTCCTCGTTCGACACGACCCAGTGTTCGAATCTTTCGATTCTACTCCGGAAAAATATTTACAACAATATGCGTAGTGGAAATACTTGAAAACGTGATTAATTACACAGACATAATAGTTCATCAAATAAATGTCCACTGAAACAAATGTACGACCACCACCACCAAGTCTTAGCTCACACCTCCGGCCCGACCCTGTTACCTGAAAAACACAATGGAGGTGAGTACTGGTCCTTTTGTACTCGAAATCACCCATACTAAAGTAAACAACAAATATAATATAAATCATGATCTTCGGTATATATCTGGACTGGAAATCTGTTCCAGTAACTGCAACTGAATCTGTAATCTGGTCGATATTTGATCGGTACATGTGCACACTCTGATAGATATTTCTAAGGCAACTGAAGGCCTCCATCAGAACTTAGGATGTATTGTTAAGGCAACTGCGAGCCTTCATCCTAAGCGTATAAACTGTATGCATATCTCGGACATGATATCATATTATAGTCAATGTAATACCCAAGCTCGGTCCCCACCTTTTCGTCTTTGAAAACTTATTGAAATGGTTAGTATTGTTCTCGTAACTTTATCTGCAAGCTACATAAAAATATAAACAAATATACTAAGTACTATGCTCATAATATCTCAATAGGGTGCTTGGATGCTTGACTTTTACTGATAATTTATCCGGATTTAACTGGTGTATTTAGACTAGACTACTTTGACTCGAAAAATACTCAAAATCTTGGAATAGAACTCATTTTGAAAAACTCAAACTTAAACTGCCGATCAAACCGTCTGGTTCATTGATTGGATAAACCGGACCGGACTGAAATGGACCATCATGGACCTCACCAACTTTTTGGTGACTTTTCTAATGACAAATGACTTAATCCAACTTATTTCAATGTACTAAGCTCAAAAATACAAAGACACACTGATAGACTTCGGTTGGATTTTAAAATGGTTCGATATGGCCGATATGGCTCGCATGAATACTAAATCACCAAACAACTTAAATTTTCTTGAACTTTTACTCAAGGCCGAATACTTACCCATATAAATCATGACTTTTAAGACTTAGATATTGGATTTTACTTGCATGCAACTTAACATGACTCGGGAGTGAAAATATACTCAAATTCACATGATACTTGACCAAGGACATGAATTCAAATCATGCTCAACTTTTACCAACATCATACTCATGATTAATAAGGATTTATAAGCTATCAAACTCAACCTAAACATGCATACTACTAAAAATTCGAATTTAAGCCCCTAAACTTCAAAAATTCAAAACTCTTTATTAAGCATGAACACGACTTGATTTTTCTTCATGATAAATCTCAAAATATCATAATAAGTCTAGAAAAATCAAAAGTCACGAGATTACCTTCACTAAAGTGCTATATAGGTGATAGGGTCCTTTACTCGTGTCCGGTTGGGTCTCTAATGTCCTTATCTTAATCCAATGACTTTTGGCCGGAGATGATGAACTAAATACACTTCTAATGACTCAAGAAACAATATGGTTCGGATAGACCTCGATAAAAAATGACTAGAACAAGCTGTAGTTCGAATCATTTTTCACCCGTGCTTATTTGCTCTCAAAATTCGGCTTATCTTGTTGCTCTCGAGCTTTCTCTTTTTTTAACCGAGTTATTGTAACACCCCGCTTATTAGAGTAACTTTTTTGCAACTTTTACTTCGAAAATATTTATAACTCTCTCGCAATCTTTTGCAACTAACTCGGGATGCTACTAAACTCATCTTCTTGAAAATCCATTTATCTTTAAACTTTGTCTAATACTTATTTAGACATAAAGAAAACAGATTTATATAACTTGCATTTAACTTTACCATATTCATACTTCTGAATGGTAAAAACTTGAAATCTGAAATTTATTAAAATGCAAATCCAAACCTTAATATGCATCGCGGAAATACTTAAAAACGTGGTTAATTATACAGACTGTTATAAATGTCCATATAAAAGCTTGTCATAATCTGAGTCCACGATCCACACCAACACTGCTCCACTCACACCTCCTCTTCGACCTGTTACCTGAAAATAAACTTATGGGGATGAGTACTGAATAAAGATAATCATAAACCGATATCTGATCGGTAACCAGAAATCTGTTCTGGTACTGAAACTTAAACTTTTCTCTTTCTCTTCCGATATCTTGATCGGATGCGTGTGCACACTCTGATGGATATTTCTTTAGGCAACTTGGGGCCTCCATCAGAACTTAGGATGTACTTGTAATGCAACTTGGGGCCTTCATCCCAAGCGTAAAAACTTGAACTTAGGATATACTCTGAGACAACTGAATGTCTCCTTATCCCATATGACATCAATATCGTACTCAATTTAATACCCACTCCGAGTCCCCACCTTTCGTCTTTGAAAGCATTTGAAAAACGATAAGTGTTGTACTGGGTAATTGTATCTGCAAGTTACATAAAATATAAACAAATATACTAAGTACTATGCTCGCATACTCAATAAGATACTAGGATTCTTAACTTATCCAAATCTTATAGAAATTCAATAGACATGCTATTGCTCAAGTTAATACTTAACATAACTTTTCTTGAACTTTTACTCAAGGTCTATCATGTCTTCAAAATCATAGATATTGGCTTATACTCGCATGTCACTTAAATAACTCGAGTGTGAAAATAACTAATTTCACATTATACTTGATTGAGTACTTAAACTCAAAACATGCTTAACTTTTACCAACATCATATTTATGTTTATAAATAATGAACTCATCTTAACTTGTATGGTACTAAATATTTCAATTTAATACTCATACAATATAACTTTTAATCATAATACTAAATTATGATCCTAATATGTGACTTTTAAAACAATGTTTATAAAATTGTAAACTCAACATATTAAACAAAAACTTTGTCAAATAGCTCATCACTCATATGAGAATTATTCATAAAAATCTCACTTTAACAATTTGATCATATAATGAATATTCTTGCATATATACTCATCTTTACATATATGCCATCTTATCATCTTAACTCCTTCATTTCTCATCTTTAAATTATGAAATTTAACAGTCATATTCCTAACCATAATTAGACATGTCATAAAAATTTCATAATTATATCATGCATATATATCAAGTTATGAGAATTTAAAGTCACATCTAAAACAGTATACATAACATTCATCTTACATGTTCATCTTCAAAACTCTATAACTTAAGTTATACTATGCCAAATAACTTAATTTTTGTTCTCATATACTCCTCTTTTACACAAGAATTACTTATGCAAGTCATATTTTTCCAGCTTATTCTTATCTTTATTAACATCTCATTCAGATCAAGCACTTATATCATATAATTGATCTTGAACAACTTTAACTCTTTGTATTCATAGGATCAATTATAAACTCAACTTCTAAATCATTATATACATACTTATAAACATGTAAACTCATTATCAAAATATGAACTTAAGCATGTAACTTTAAGATAAGTAAATTACCTCCTTCTTGCTAGATTAAAAACTTGATTCTTCACTTCTAAATTCTTCACTTCTCCACAAATTCTACCACTTATACTCACTTACAAACTTATATAACTTTTAGTAATTATCTTTGGTGTAAAAACTCTAATTTTTAGGCCTCTATTTATAGGCACAAAATCAAGACATCAAGATTGAGTGAAAAAATGAACAAAATAAACAATTTAATCTTATAAACTTAATTAATCATAAACTAATGAATGAGTAACTTGTATACTTCTCAAAAATATAATTAATCCTCAAAAATAGCCTCTTGTTGAAATCACAATCGGATTCTCAATAATCAGACCTTACTTTCGGTCACACGACTCGTGTGGCATGTCACACGACTCGTGTGGCTTGTCACACGACTCGTGTGAAAAAGCCAAAGCTAACTTTCCTTCTCTTCTCCTCCCACACAACTCGTGTGGCTTGTCACATGACTCGTGTGGCTTGTTCCTTGAACAAATCTTAATTTCGAACTTATAATGGATCTTGGCCTCAAAATTAGTTCATATTTGAACAAAACTGATACTTTACTGATAGGGATATTACAATCTACCCCCCTTAAAACTATTTCCGCTCTCGGAAATACTGAAACTAGGAAACATACTTACTATGTATTAGAACTCAAAATCTAGAAAACGAGTGCTAATATCAACTTATCACTCCCCAGTGGCATCTAACTTTATATGTGGCGATTCCATTTTATACTAATGAGGGAATATCTTAATTCCTCAGCCAATGAACCCTTTTGGTCCAAAACTTCTATCGGCTGGTCCTCATAAGTTAAATCTTACTGAAACTCATTGTGCAGAAGCACATACTCTAGATCGAACACATACTTACGCAACATTGTTACGAAAAACATTATGCACACTGGACAACTTTAGATAAGAATTGATATATTGAATACTTATATGACTCGGAACTTGATTATACGACACATTTCATGCGATTTACCCCCTACCTGGGGCCCTTCAGGTGCGGAACATCTACATGCACTGTATCTCAATGTCAATGTCACTTTCTAGCATATTATTGTACTGAACTTGCTTCTCTACCGAGAAACCTTTTTACTCAATATCACTATTAATATTTTCTTGCTTCAACTTCTCCGACCTAACTATAGTCGAGACTTTCGTTAAACTTTTGTTCTGTTGTGGAATAACTTAACCATTTCTGATCATACCACAGTTTCCATCATTAAGATGAACTTATTTTTCCTCTAATAATTCAACTGTCTTAATTAGGCTCAGCAACATCTCAATTATTGCAGACATCTCACATCTGATCTCGACGGCATTAAATGCTTACTGTTTGTGTACTCTGACATTCGGTATAATTTAATGCTAAAAATTATATCCACAAACTTATCTCATACACATCTTTCTCTATAAACCGACTTGGTAATCCTTCTATCTTCTTCAGCAATGGTCTGATTCCACCAATGGATTTAGCACTGCTAAAAATCCAAAAATTCTATTCTTTTCTCCCTCTTAATATCATAAAGAGAATTTATCATGCTGATGTAGAAAGGTTGAGAGTACTTATGCTCAATAATATCTCAAATGATATAAGATGGCTGATTGAAGCAAAAGTTTGTGTGTCTGGCGAGTATCCCAATGCATATAAATATCTGACAGGTATGGGTAGAAGCACCTTTGCCAAGAAACGTAGAGCAAAAAGAATAGGCGGCTGCTATAAATGTGCTCGCTGGAACTGTGACACTTGTTGTACTTCTTTAGGCTTTGTGTCAAATAATCGAGAAGATAAAATAACTTTCATCAAGAATGGCTTGAGTAAGGAATCTCTGGATCATACTATTCAACAGATTCTTGAGACACACATTCTAGTGGATATGTGCATCGACAACTAATGTCTTTATGGCTTCTGAACATGAAAAGAAACTTTATAGTCTGGAAAATATTATTTCCAATGATCATGTTTGTCAACACTGCTCCTGATAGTACCGTTGTACTGTATATAAATCTTATCACTTCTGACAGATAAGAGTTATTTAAGACTCAACTACTTTCTTGTCGGAACTTTCTTTTTAAAAGACGAATCTATCTTTATAGCCAAATATCTCTTATAATAAATGGCTACTGCCGAGTGTTCTCAAGGTATCAAACTTCTTCAACTAGTCAAAACTGTGTGCATTCTTGGTGGTTATAGGTTTGTACTCTTCCCTCATAACATCTGTGTTGTAAGCCAACTGGTGAAAGAGTTGGGTAAACAAAAGATCAACATACTTTATGGAGGGACTAGTATCTTTTTCTTTAACAACCTCTTAATGGCTGCTAAATGCTTTGATATCGAGGTGAGAAGTATCCTTCCTTTTTATCTCACTTCATCAAAGATAGTCAAAGATTCTGCTACTTTGATGATAACTCTCTCAATTTATGACTATTTGATGGCGATGATATCAGGTGGCGATTCTTTCATTGTTCTTCCTGGTGGATATGGAACTTTAATGACTGCTTTTACCCTTGCTACTTGGGAAGAAGTGAAATTTCATACCAAACCTATTGGTTTGTTGAATTTCAATAACTTTTTCCAAAACTTGCTTGGATTTCTAGATGAAGGAGTGTATCAAACTTTTATATCTCCTTTCCAAAGAGAAATATTCAAGTCTGCTGACACCTCCTCTGAACTTATCAAGAAGCTTCAAAACAGCATCTCAACAGTTCAAGATTCTGTGGAAACTCCAGGATTCAAACGCAAGCGAGCATTTGATCTATCTTTGTGAAACTACAGCCATGATGGGTGGCAGAGTTATGGAGTATTGTGCTCTTGAGACGCACCCTCCCTCTATGTAATTTAACCTTGTAATCGTTGAGTATTCTGTTCTACTTGTTTGTATCTCCATTTTCTGTTATTTCTGTACTAGCTCTTAGAAATAATGAAATCCTCAACAGTGTGCTTGAATCTAGTTCTTAACTTTCAATGATACTAGAATTTCTATCTTTCCATTATTCTTCTTCTGATGAATGTTTGATTTACATTCAACTTTTGGACTGAAAAATTCTTGATTCAGCCAAAATTTCTAAAACTTAACTCGATTGTGGTTTTAAAACTCTGCCTCGCAGCATTCTGAATAACCACTAATCACTTGACTTGAACAGTATAGCCATTAATAAATAGCTACACTAAGCTTAAGGAATTTGATAATTAATTCCCGAAAACACCTAGCTTGTGCTAGAGTTTCGGTTAATCTATCTCTTTCTTGATTCTGACTTTAAACTCATCATTTATCATTGGAGATGAATACTTGCTCCCAAGAGATGAAACTTATTAGTCTTTGCTTTATTAAAAAGACTATCTTTAACTTTCACATGTCCAGATTACTCTTGCTTAACTTCTATAACTCTTTCGAGAAGTTTAAATTATCATCTCGGTATCTGGAATGTGATACTTATTAACTGATATCTTGTAAGGCTCAATTTCAAGTCTCCAGGTAAACTTGGATTAATAACCCTTATTCCAGGTTTCCATAATTTACCCGGCTAAGTGACTATTATATGTCGATACCTTAAACTCATACTCATTTATTTCTGAAAAGTACTTTGTATAGCTATACTGTTATTAACAAGTACATAATAACTGATAACTTGATCTCGAACTTTGCCAATTTTAGTTCATGATATCTAACTCATAAGATACCCAAACTTCTGACTATAAAGATTGACTACTTTCTTGTAACTTTATTTCTACGGTTCAGTTTCAAGCCTCCAGCATCTTATCCGGCTTTTGGTTCTTATTTCAAACCCCCATGATTTACCCGGACTTATGGCTATTATATACTGAAATACCGTTACTTCTGATACTTGGCTCAAATACATAGTCAACCTCTATAATCAGATCTTAACTCAAATTTTAATCTGATGGCTTAACATAGAATGTTCGAGTCTCTTTCTTGATCTAGTTAACTTGATAAACTAGATTTCAAACTTTAATACTTGAACATATAGACTGATTTCTAGAGTTCGTATATCTGAATTCTTATTGAGCATAGACTTAGTAAATTTGAATATATATAAAAACTTGTATAAAACTTTTAACAATACTTACTTGGTAGTCGACGAGGTGTGAGCGAGGTGTGGTCGGGTTTTCTTGACACTTTCTGTAAAGACTTTGACTTCTCGGAAAACTTTTCTTTCAGAAACTTAAAGTTTTAGTATACAGAGCGTTTTAAAACTCTAGCTCTGATACCACCTGTAACACCCCGCTTATCAGAGTAACTTTTTCGCAACTTTTACTTCGAAAATACTTATAACTCTTTCGAAATCTTATGCAACTAACTCGGGATGCTACTAAACTCATCTTCTTGAAAATCCATTTATCTTTAAACTTTTTCTAAGACTTATTTGGACATAAAGAAAACAGATTTATATAACTTGCATTTAACTTTACCATATTCATACTTCTGAAAGGTAAAAACTTGAAATCTGAAATTTATTAAAATGCAAATCCAAATCTTAATATGCATAGCAAAAATACTTAAAAACGTGGTTAATTATACAGACTGTTATAAATGTCCATAATAAAGCTTGTCATAATCTGAGTCCACAATCCACACCAACACTGCTCCACTCACACCTCCTCTTCGACCTGTTACCTGAAAATAAACTTATGGGGATGAGTACTGAATAAAGATAATCATAAACCGATATCTGATCGGTAACCAGAAATCTGTTCTGGTACTGAAACTTAAACTTTTCTCTTTCTCTTCCGATATCTTGGTCGGATACGTGTACACACTCTGATGGATATTTCTTAAGGCAACTTGGGGCCTCCATCAGAACTTAGGATGTACTTGTAAAGCAACTTGGGGCCTTCATCCCAAGCGTAAAAACTTGAACTTAGGATATACTCTAAGACAACTGAATGCCTCCTCATCCCATATGACATCAATATCGTACTCAATGTAATACCCACTCTGGGTCCACACCTTTCATCTTTGAAAGCATTTGAAAAACGATAAGTGCCGTATTGGGTAATTGTATTTGCAAGTTACATAAAATATAAACAAATATACTAAGTACTATGCTCGTATACTAAATAAGATACTAGGATTCTTAACTTATCCAAATCTTATAGAAATTCAATAGACATGCTATTGCTCAAGTTAATACTTAACTTAACTTTTCTTGAACTTTTACTCAAGGTCTATCATGTCTTTAAAATCAGAGATATTGGCTTATACTCGCATGTCACTTAAATAACTCGAGTGTGAAAATAACTAGTTTCACATTATACTTGATTGAGTACTAAAACTCAAAACATGCTTAACTTTTACCAACATCATATTTATGATTTATAAATAATAAACTCATCTTAACTTGTATGGTACTAAATATTTCAATGTAATACTCATACAATACAATTTTTAACCATAATACTACATTATGATCTTAATATGTGAGTTTTAAAACAATCTTTATAAAATTGTAAACTCAACATATTAAACAAAAACTTTTTCAAATTGCTCATCACTGATATGAGAATTATTCATAAAAATCTTACTTTAACAATTTGATCATATAATGAATATTCTTGCATATATACTCATATTTACATATATGCCATATTATCATCTTAACTCCTTCATTTATCATCTTTAAATTATGAAATTAACAGTCATATTCTTAACTCATAATTAGACATGTCATAAAAATTTCATAATTTTATCATGCATATACATCAAGTTATGAGAATTTAAAGTCACATCTAAAACAGTGGACATAACATTCATCTTGCATGTTCATCTTCAAAATTCTATAACTTAAGTTATACTATGCCAAATAACTTAATCTTTGTTCTCATATACTCCTCTTCTACAGAAGAGTTACTTATGAAAATCGTATTTTTCCAGCTTATTCTTATCTTTATCAACATCTCATTCAAATCAAGCACATATAGCATATAATTGATCTTGAACAACTTTAACTCTTTGTATTCATAGGATCAATTATAAACTCAACTTCTAAATCATGATATACATACTTATAAACATGTAAACTCATTATCGAAACATGAACTTAAGCATGTAACTTTAAGATAAGTAAATTACCTCCTTCTTGCTAGAATAAAAACTTGATTCTTCACTTCTAAATTCTTCACTTCTCCACAAATTCTACCACTTATACTCACTTAAGAACTTCTATAACTTTTAGTAATTATCTTTGGTGTAAAAACTCTGATTTGAAGGCCTCTTTTTATAGGCACAAAACCAAGACATCAAGATTGAGTGAAGAAATGAACAAAATAAACAATCTAATCTTATAAACTTAATTAATAATAACCTAATTAATGAGTAACTTGTATACTTCTCAAAAACATAATTAATCCTTAGAAATAGCCTCTTGTTGAAATCACAGTTGGATTCTCAATAACCAGACCTTATTGTAGGTCACAGGACTCGTGTGGCTATTGTCACACGACTCGAGTGGCTCCACACGACTCGTGTGGCTTGTCACACGACTCGTGTGAAAAAGCCGAAGCTAACTTTCCTTCTCTTCTACTCCCACACAACTCGTGTGCCTTATTCCACACGACTCGTGTTGCTTGTTCCTTGAACAAATCTTAATTTCGAACTTATAACTGCATACTTGGCCTCGAAATTAGTTCATCTTCGAACAAAACTGATACTTTACTGATAGGGATATTACAGTTATGCTCGTACTTTTAAGCTTATTTGTGTTCTATACTCAAATAAGAAGGGGTATTTATAGTGTTTGTCTCATTCTTGTTGCGTTTTTCGTGTTTATTTCATCTTTCTTTTCCCTTCGTTTTAGGTCGTTTCTTTAGTTTTTAGTCCATTTCGTGTTTTATTATGTGTTTTCCTTTATTTTGAGTCTTTAGGTGTTTTTCGTTTGTTTTTTTTGTTTTCTTTTGTGTTTTGTCGTTTTTGGTGTGTAGGTCGGGAGCTTCGGGAGAATTTTCTCTTCAGAAAAAGTTTGTTTCGAGCGCATATTGTATTAGAGGGGTTCGTTGTTGACGCATAGCAAAAAACGGCACTCAATACCGTGTTCGGACCAGCCCAAACGAGCCCGAAACGTAAAATTGCGCAATGCAGTCCAAAGTTGCGACTCGCGAGAGAAAAGTCGCGACTCGTGAGACCAAAGTCGCGACTCGCGAGAAAAATTGAGGTTTAAGGAGCAGTTCCGTGTCGAAGTTGCAACTCGCAAGTTGAGGTCGCGACTCGCGACTTGGGTCGCGACCAGCCCCAGAATATTAAAAAAATGACGACGCGCGACTCGCAACCGAGGAAAAGGCAAAGTCGCGACTTATGTCGCGACTCGCGACTGGGCCGACCCTGTTTTTATTTTTGCTCGTTTTTACTCGTTTTAGCTCTGTTTTTCGCGCACTATATATCAAAACGATCCTTAGACTCGTGGGAACAATCCCCAATATCGTTCCTTTCAATTTGTCTCTCCAAAAACTCAATATTGTTAGGATAAATTTCTCCACTTTTCTTTTTTTCTCTCATGCTTGGATTGTTGGACACAAAGATATTTGGATTGAAATCTTGCAACTCTTAATCCGATTGTAAGTTTTTCAATTCTATTTTACTATTGTTGATTGGTTTTATGTTCTTAATTCCGGTTAACATGAAATTGAATCTAAGCATGAGGTAATCCATTCACTTAGGGTTAGGGATTTTGATTCTTGTTTTGAATTATGAGGAATGTGTTTTGTTCAATCTATACGAGTTGTGTGAATTATATGGTTAGTTGATTGATCACCATTCTAACCTAGTTAATCGACGTTTAGAATCGAGAGGGGAGACGTCGGTCGATTTAGGCTCGTATAGAGTAGACATGTTCGTAAAAGTATTGTCTATGTGTTGCTTGTTTGAATGAATTTATCGTTTATGTTTGTGCTCTTGTTACGAAAAGTTATTGAGCATAGCCCTCTAGACGTGTAGGCTTGTTTAATCTCGTAACCGAACAATTAAGCATTCAACATAGTTTAAGACTTGATGATATTTCCCGACCCCTAGAACTTCTTCTTTTTCTCTAGAAATTTAATTGTTATTTCTTTAAATTGTTTTTCTAGTTCTAGCTTGTTTTAGTTGATTCCCCAAATCAATTCTGATTAGAGTGTTTAAGACTTATTTTCTTTTCGTGTGTGATCAAGACCAACGCTAAATTCCGAAACGTCTTCCTCGAGAGATCGACCCGGGGAACGAATCTTTTGATTCGGTACTCAGTAAAAAAATAAACTAATTTGCTACAACATATAGAATGGTTCGAGATAATATGCATAATATTGTATAGGTTAGGTGTTGTCTAGTTGACTTGCTTGTCTTTATGCTATTATACCCGATTTTAGATGAGATTTTCTGAACAAAAATGATCCTTGTCTGGTCTCACATGATGTAGGAACGTTTCTTAGTCAACTCTAAGGTGTATCAAGACAAAAACTCCAACTAATGCATTAAACTATTGGTTCTAGCACATGTCACTTGTGTCCAAGACTTTTTTACTTTCCTTTGCATTTCCACCGAACTAAATTGTCTCAAACCACTCTTAATTGATCTGGCATCACTCACAAATCACATGGCTCGAAGGAATTTGACCATAAAATGAGCCATTGGCTCAAAAATGGCCTATTGCTGCACCCTTGGTGATGCCTGGGCCTGTTGGACTGCTGGGCGCGTGGTTTGGCCTGCTGGGCACGCGGTCTGGCCTACTAGGCGTGCGGTGCGAGGTCTGCTGGCCCCTGCGTGCTTGGCTGCGCATGAACTACCCTTGAACCAAGACTTTGGCTTAATTTTACATCTAAAACACTTCGAAAAATCCCACATAACATAGATTATGACTTAAACCATTTTAGCTCGGTTCGACCTCGGAATGTATCTCGACTTATACTAAGGCTCGATATTATGGACTTTAGCTTGATGACTTGAACACTTAGAAAAATTCTAAGAGATTTACTAAGGCTCAGAAATATAAAAGATCATTATTAATAAAAGTAGAATAGTTCTAACTTAGAACTGAAATAATTACTTTTATTAATTACTGAATGGGATATTATAGAAGCCTTTGATTCGGCACTCAGTAAATAACATAATTTTCTACAACAAATTTGGTGCCATTCCTGGGGAAGGTTTAGGACGTATTTTGTGCGCTCATTCACTTTGTTTTTCGTGTTTCTCTTCATTTTTGTGATTTTCTTTTTTTTTTTTTTTTTGTTTCGTTTTTTTTTTTTTTTTGTGTTTCTCTTCAGTTTATTTTCTCTTGTTTACCTTAGTGCTCGTGACTTGGGGATGCTTGATCTTGGATTAGAAATTAACCTCATGCCACTCGCGGTTTATCACAGGCTCGGGCTTGGAGATCTGAAGCCCACCAGGATGCACTTACAACTTGCAGATCGTTCGTTCCGTCACCCAGAAGGGATTGTGGAGGATGTGCTCGTCTGAGTGTGGAAACTAATAGTCCCTGTGCACTTTGTTATGCTTGATGTGGGAAACGTGCAAGAAAACAATAAGGAGCACGCCATCCTCCTCGGACGACCCTTTATGGGGACCACCAGCACGGTTATTGATGTGAAGAAGAAAACAACGAGCATGACCGTGTTGGGAGAGTCCATTTCAATTTCCGTCCGAGAGACTCTGCCTGAGCCGCAAGTGAAGTTTGTGGAAGAGTGCGCATACCTTAGAACGATTGAGCAGCTTACTAAGGAAGCATGTACGCGAGAGCGCACAAAGAGGTCTTTGTAGGACCGTGTCTGTGTTGAGAAAGGATGTCGAACCGACCGCCACACTACCCCTCCCCAGCCGAGTTCCAGAGAGCTGCCCCGGTCCCAATGAAGTGAAAGATTTGCTTTGTTAGACGCCCCGTCGCTGTTCGGGGCCTGACTACCTCCACCCTCCACCTGCACCACCGAATTCACAGTGACTCGTCTAGTCACTGTACCCTGTACGTTTGTACTTTTCCTCTTCTTTTTATTTTTGTGTTTGGTTTAGTTTTTCTGTTTTTGTGTGTTGGTTGATTATGTGGATAAACTTCCCTAACACTGATGATCGACAATGCGGACATTGTTCGGTTTTAAGCGTGGGGGAGCTTTCACATGATTATGTGTCTATGTGGTTGACCAGGTCTAGTTCTTTTAGGTTGTTTTTATCTTCTGTTTTTGTTGGGTGTCCAGTCTTTTGTCTTTCTGTGTGTTTTGTGAGTATGGATCGTGGTGGATTTTGAGATTGGTTGATAATTGTTGATGAAGTTGAAGAGATGTGATGATGATCCTGACTAGTTTATCTTGGTGAACTTGATTGTAGTTTTGTTGGGCATTTATTTACCTTATGTGAGGTTTGAGCCTTAACTTGTTTCTTGAGAGATATTGGTTGGATTCTGGGGTTATCAAAACTTTATTTGAGTCTGTTTTGAAATGAAGCGATTGAAGTAGTGATTTGTGAAAATGATTGAGACATTTCTTTGAAGTTGCTCGTTTTAGCCTTTTTCATTGGCCCTTGAACTTATATTTTCATTAGTAGCCTGTTGAGCCTTGAACTGTGTTTCTTGTCAACCGATTTGATTGAATTATTTGAGATTTGACAGTGTGCCTTGTGATGATGACGGAGCTTTATAATGTTTGGAGGAGGTTTAGAACTTGTTTGAGTTGCATTTTTAATGNTAATATGTGTTTGGAGGAGGTTTAGAACTTGTTTGAGTTGCATTATAGTACTTGACTAAAAAAAATGTAATGATAAATAAGAAAAAGGAGTACTCGCAAGACGAACGAAAAGGATTCTACTCGGATTTAAAAGGGGAGAATGTCGTTCTTACATCTCGATCTTGTTGAAAAAGGCAAACTGTAACACCCCGCTCATCAGAGTAACTTTTTCGCAACTTTTACTTCGAAAATACTTATAACTATTTCGAAATCTTTTGCGACTAACTCGGGATGCTACTCAAACTCATCTTCTTGAAAATCCGTTTATCTTTAAACTTTGTCTAATACTTCTTTTAGACATAAAGAAAAACAAATTTATATAACTTGCATTTAACTTTACCATGTTCTTACTTCTCAATGGTAAAAACTTGAAAAATGAAATTTATTAAAATGCAAGTTCAATTCTTAATAAGCATAGCGGAAATACTGACAAACGTGGTTTATTATACAGACATATCAAATACTTAATGAATGTCCACTTGAAATAAATGCACGACCACCACCACCACTTCTCGAGCTCACACCTCTGGCCCGACCCTGTTACCTGAAAAACATAATGGGGGTGAGTACTGATCCTCTTGTACTCCATAAAAACCCATACTAAAGCAAACAACAATAATAATACAATATCACGATCTTCGGTATATAAATGGATTGAAAATCTGTTCCAGTAAATGAAACTTTACTCTTTCTCTTTCCAATATCTGAACAGATACTTTGTGCACAATCTGATGGATATTTCTCAAGGCAACTCAAACGGCCTCCATCAGAACTTAGGATATACTCTGAGACAACTGAATGCCTCCTCATCCCAAGCGTAAAAACTTAAACTGTATACATACCTCTGACATGATATCAATATTATACTCAATGTAATACCCAGTCTGGGTCCCCCACCTTTCGTCTTTTGAAAAACTCGTAAGTGTTGATCTCAAGTAGCTAACTCCTCAAGCTACATAAAAATATATAAACAAATATATTAAGTACTATGCTCGTATACTCAATAAGATGCTTGGATTCTAAACTCTTTCGGGTAACTTATCCAAATCTTATTAAAAATTTCAATAGTCATGCTATTGCTCAAACTTAACTTTTCTTGATCTTTTACTCAAGCGAATACTTAACTCATCATATATCCCAATTCTTATATATTAGCTTAGACTCACTTTTCACTTAAATAACTTGAAAGTGAAAATAAACTCAAAACATACTCATCTTTAAATCATCATGATATTAATATGCAATCCTTAATACAATCTTTATAAAATTGTATAGTCAACATATTAAACTAAACTTTGTCAAATTGTTCATCACTTATATGAGAATTGTTCATAAAAATCTCACTTTAACAACTTCAACATATCATGAATATTCTTGCATATATATACTCATCTTAACATATATGCCTTCTAATTATCTTAATTCATTCATTTCTCATCTTTAAATCATGAAATTTAACAGTCATAATCTTAACTCATAATTAGACCTGTCATAAAAATTTCAAAATTTTAGCATGCATATACATCAAATTATTAGAATTCAAAGTCATAGTGAACATAAAATTCATCTTGCATGCTCATCTTCAAAAATTCATAACTCAAGGTATACTTTGCCAAATTCATAATTCTTGCCAAATCACTCCTCTTTTACATAAGAATCACTCCTTTAAATCATACTTTTCCAGCTTATTCATATCTTTATCAACATCTCATTCAAATCAAGCACATATATCATATAATTGATCTTGAACAACTTTAACTCTTTGTATTCATAGAATCAATTATAAACTCAACTTCTAAATCATGATATACATACTCATAAACATCTAAATTTATTATCAGAGCATGAACTTAAGTATGAAACTTTAGGATAAGTAAATTACCTCCTTCTTGCTAGAGTGGAAACTTGATTCTTACTTCAAAATTCTTCACTTCTCAACGAATTCTCCCACTTATACTCTCTTACAAACTTATATAACTTTTGGTAATTATCTTTGGTGTAAAAACTCTGATTTTTAGGCCTCTATTTATAGGAACAAAATCAAGACATCAAGATTGAGTGAAGAAATGAACAAAATAAACAATTTAATCTTATAAACTTAATTAATCATAAACTAATTAAAGACAAACTTGTATACCTCTCAAATACATAGTTAATCATCAAAAATAGCCTCTGGTTGAGATCACAATCGGATTCTCAATAATCAAACCTTACTGTCGGTCACACGACTCGTGTGGCTATGGTCACACGACTCGTATGGCTCCACACGACTCGTGTGGCTTGTCACACGACTCGTGTGGCTTGTCACACGACTCGTGTGAAAAATCGAAGCTAACTATCCTCTCCTCATCCTCCCACACGACTCGTGTGGCTTGTTCCTTGAAAAACTCTTAATTTCAAACTTATAACTGAATACTGGATCTCGAAATTAATCGATATGGAACAAATACTGATACTTTATTAATAACTGAGAGGGATGTTACACAAACTCCCTAAATAAAAATAAAAAAATTAAAAAAATAGTCGAGTACTTAATTTGCATTTCAGCTTGAGCATGTGTGAGTAGCGTATGGAGTTTTTGGTGGGAGTGATTAGTTACATGTTGATTACGGATATGTGGCAAGGTATTCGAGTAACTTATGTGCTTGAGAGTGTGATTGTTTATTTGAGCCACATTATCTTTATATGTATCCTTCCATTGGCCCATGCCTACATTGCTACACCGAAAGTCCTCTTGATATACGATTCATGAACTTTGATTGTTTTAAACTATGAATAGACAATTGGCAAGCTTATGTTGAAACAGGATGATTGACCAATCTGAGCGTACCCACTTCGTATTCATGTAAGAAACTGAGTGAGGCATACATATTATATTACCGTGCTTGAGAGTTTTCCTTTTCAAAGCGTAGCATTCGAGTTGTAATTGAGGTATTCTATATTGGTCTTTGAAATTCTCCTCGACTAAGTTGATTAATTTGAAACTTGTCTTGACTGAAACTATTATCCATGCTCATTTTCTTGTTTTCTCTTCTTTTCTTTTCGTGTCTTTTTGTTTGGGACAAACAAAGGTTTAAGTGTGGGGGAGTTGTTTGTCCCATTTTTGTTGCATTTTTTCTTGTTATTTTTCATTTCTTTTTCCCCCATATTAGGTCTTTTAGTTGGTTTTTAGTTCGTTTTGTAGTTTATTTCGTGGTTTGCTCTATTTTGTTTTTTCTTGTGTTTTTCGGTCGTTTTTCAAATTTTCTTCGTCTTTGGTGTGCAGGTTGGAAGATTTGAGAGGATTTATTTTTTCACGATAACTGGACCGGGTGAACATAATTGATTAGAGCATTTCGTTGGCAACCCACAGAAAAAAGCAGAATCAAATTCAGATACCAGACGAGCTTAAACGAGCCTGAGAGGTGAAGTCGTGCACGGAAGCTAGCTACCAGTCCCAGCGCCACATGCGTGCCGCGCCGCGACAAGCGCCACGACACCAACTGAGACCTCTACTCCATGCCCCGCCCCGCGGCACCATCCAAACCGCGGCAGTCTGCTTTCTTCACAGCGCGCACCATCTCGCGGGGACTGTCACGCAAAAACAGAGACGCCCCCAAGTAGCTCGCCACGGTGCGCCACTACCTCCACGCCGCGAACAGATGTTTACCCCCGCGTCGCGGCAGCCCTTCACGATGTGGCAGATGCACCCCTCACGCCATGCAACCTCATGTGACACACACCACGGGCCTTCAGAAGACACGCCCCAACAGCACTCCACGCCGCGGCACAGCAGGCCTCCACGCGGAGACACATCCAGTTTTCGCGCCGTGCCCAGCTGCTTCACGCCGTGTCACATGCCCATCTATAAATATGAGATCGGATCACGACTAATATGGAATATGCTCCCATAAACAGAAAACCTAGCACACCTCTCGTTCCAAACTCTCATTTTCTTATATTTCCTCCATCATTTCGTCTTTAAACATTGAATTTGATCGTGGATTCACTTGGATTTTTTGGATTAATCTTGTATTTCATATTCAACTTTGGGATTTCATCATTCGTAAGATTTTCTTTTCATTTAACCTATGAATATGTTTGTCTTGATTGTTGAGATTGTTGATGTTGAATCGAATATGAGTGGCTAAATCCATATGCTAGGGATAAGGGATTAATGTTTTGGAATCGTTTGTGATTGTTGTGTTCGTTGATCGTTCTTTTATGCGAGTTCATCTTTTAAAAGGGTTTTTCAATTATTACGCTTGAATATTGTGAATTGTTGAAGGGTGACACTTTAATGTCTAGTTGATTTGAAATTGAATTCGATTATTCTCGCATGATGTTGGTTATTCTTATTGATTAGCCGGTTAACAACCCTCTAGTCTAATTTAATCGACTCTTAAAATTGAAAGGGGAGGAGTCGATCGAAATAGGCTCGTATAAACTAGGATTGTATTGCCTAGGTGTTAAATGAATCGTTAATTTGCCATTCACGTTTGTCTTCTTGTTACGAAAAGTTATTGAGCACGAACCTCTGAACGAGTAAGTTACTTGAATCATTTAGCCGAACGATCACTTGCCCGGTAATTGCAATTCGAACCAAAACGGATATCCTCGACTCCCTAGCTTCTCTATTCTTGCTTGCTCTTCGCCTTGCTTTGATATTTCTATTTGCTTTATTTGAATCTTTCTACTTAATAATCAAACTCAAACTTGGAATTAGAATGTTTAAGAATTTTATTTCTCTTTTCGTGGTTGAATAAACGTGCATAATAAGCCGGCTAACCTTCCTCGTGATATCGACCCGGGGAACGAATCCTTTGATTCGGTACACGGTAAATACCATAATTTGCTACAACACGCCTTTGCATCGACTTTTCTGACTTAAATAAAGCTGCCCCAAAGATAGTTATCCACTACCTCACACTGATTACATGGTTGACGCCACCTCGGGACACGAACTTATGAGCTTCATGTATGCCTACTCAGGCTACAATCAAATTCCCATGGATCCAGAAGAAGCCGAACATACTTCTTTTTACTCAGCTCGAGGCCTATATTGTTATACTATGATGTCATTCGGACTGAAGAATGCTGGGGCCACGTACTAAAGATTAGTCAACAAAATGTTTGCAAAACGTATTGGACAGACGATGGAAGTCTATGTTGACAACATGTTGGTAAAGTCTGTACATGCTGCAGACCACGTAAGCCATCTACAAAACATATTCAACATCCTTTGAGATTATTCCATGGTGTTAAATCCAAAAAAGTGTACATTTGGGGGTCGGCTCAGCCAAGTTCTTGGAGTATATTGTCACTCAAAGAGGAATTGAAGCTAACCCCGCCAAGATAAAAGCCATCCTTGACTTAAAATGCAAAAAATTAGTTGATAAAAGCCATCCTTGATTTAAAGTTTGTAATTTAATTCTAGATAATTAGTTGATAAAATTCAACAACAAGGAAAGCGACAACAAATCTAGAAATTTCCAAGATTAGTATAATATAGATATATATAAATATATAAGGGGATTTATTATGTAGACCAAATTTGAGTTCTAAAATTAAAATGCAAAAAAGCAATTATTGACAACTTATGGGTCAATATTCACCTGGAAGTAAATAGAATAGTCAATTATATATAATTTAATAAATTAGTCAACTACTTAATTTTTTTGATTTGGATAGTTTATACGAAAATAAATTTATTTTAATTAATGAAATAATATAAATATTTTAATAATATACATATTATTCGCATAAAATTTTAAATAAATGATAAAATTTTACCAAAATATTTATTTTATGGATCCACATTGTATTCAAATTAAATTTCTTAATAAAAAATTTAAAACAATTTTTATTTTGAAGTAAATATAATGTAGTTTAGTATCAGTTATGTGCACCGTAAAAGTTGTGTAATAATTTTGAATAGTCATATTTTACGTAATTTGCACAATTTAAAATTCATATAACATTTTAAATAAATTAATATAAGTAATTTGTATTACATATTGATTTATTTAATGAGTATTTTTAATTTATAAATATTAATGAATATCTCTTAATCGTGCATCACGGGATTCTTACTAGTTTGAGGACTATACAGAGAACAAAAAAATGATTAAAATCTTAACAAGATCTCGAATTATGAGTACGGGAAACCATCTATAGGATGCACAGGGTTAAACCCAAGGTACACCTAGAAAATAATGACCATCAAAATGTTCGTTTGAAAAAAAAATACTTTAAAATTAAAAAAAATCGGAGGGAAAAGAGAATAATTTGAGAATGCCAGCANTGTTAGAACAAATTGTTGTGTGTATTTTTGTTATGCTTGTTGTATTATTTTGTTTAGCTGCTAAATTGGTGATTTGTTTTGATTTCATATGGTGATATCTAAAACTTAGTGGAACAAATTGTTGTGTGTATTTTTGTTAAGGTTGTTAATGTTATTCTTTGTGGTAATATTCCAATTCTATTTTGCTACTGTTCTAATAACATGTTGTTTAGGATATTTGATGTTAATTTTGTCATTTAATATAAGTATGTACTTTCACTATCTATTTTACAGTTTTGCTTACATAAAAATAGTTTTTTCCCTTCCAGAGAAGTTTGAAGATAGTTGGTAAGTGGTAATGCCATGTGTTTTATAGAAAACAATGGTATTATTTCTTTTACAAAAATAAAATATAAAAAAAATTAAATTTAAAACCTGACAGAGCCCGCGATTCGCGAAATACGACGCGACTCGCGACAGCATCCGCGACTCGCGGAGAAGTACAGAGAATACAAGCTGGTTGAAACCTCCATGGGTCGCGAGTCACAGGAATATGCCGCGAGTCGCGGGTATATGTCGCGACTCGTGACGATGTTTCGCAAGTCGCGATTCTTGTCGCTGACTCGTGGTACCTGACAGAGGTTCAATGATTACAATATACAACCCATAAATAACAACAATACTCAATCAACTAAGTGATCAACAAATTCAATTAATATTACTCTTCAAACTGCCCGAAACATGACTCTTCAAACTCCCTAAGACGGCCACAAGCACCTAGTTGCGTCGCTATATGGTGTATAACTTTTGGCTTCGTTTGCCAATTGCAAGCTTTCTGCCATCTCCAGCACCAACCATCACCCTAAAATCATTAAACAATTAATTAATATTGTTTTTTTTAAACAGTTTCTAGTTTTTCAAAAACAAAATATTTACATATTAAAAACATAAATACAAATCTTGCAAGAAACAACAACAAAGAAAAAGTTTCTTGAACAAGTCTTGTTCAATAAAACTATTTCAAGAAACATGTTCTTGTTTAATAAAACTGTTAGGAAACGAGTTTCATGAACATGAAATGGGTTTCTTATTCAATAAACCGGGTTTCTTGTTCAAGAAACAGGTTTCTTGAACAGGAAACAGGTTTCTTGATCAAAAAACGGGTTCCTTGTTCAAGACAGCTGTTTTTTGCTCAAGAAATAGGTTTCTTGTTCAATAAACAGGTTTCTTGAACAGGAATCGGGTTTCTTGCTCAAGAAACAGGTTTCTTGAACATGAAACATGTTTCTTGTTCAAGAAAGTTCAAGAAACGGGTTCCTTGTTCAAGACAGCTGTTTTTGCTCAAGAAACATGTCCTTGAATGTCTCATGTTGAAGAAACACTTTAACAAAAAAACTCATGTTTTTTCAGATCAACTACAAAACTCTTTGTTCACCAAGAAAGAACATACCTCATTAGTAGATGTCATCTCCGCCGTGTTCCAAGAACTAGCACCACAAAGAGGTAAGACGTTTGTTTGAAGATCTGTTTTCAAATTAAGAAAAATCAAGAAATGCCTCAGTTTACATTTTTACAACACTTACCACACATATTTGGTATGCACACAAAACCGTAAATACACACTTGCACACACACACACACACTTATAAGCAAAATCTTCAAAAATTTTGTTTACGAAAGTGAGATCATCAACCAAATCCAGAAAAATCAACGATTCCGTAGTATTACAGGCATTTCGAGAGTGAGAGCAAAAATATCCAGAACATCATAATAAGCTCACAAACAAGACCATGATAATGAATGGATAACATCAAAATCCAACATCATCCCAATTTAAAAAGCTCACCGGCAAGAATATGATAATGAAATCCCAAAACATCACAATCTAACAGGCTCACAGGCAATAATAGGATATGAATGAATAACAGCAAAATCCAACATCACAATCTGACAAGCTCACATGCAAGATTACAATGTGGATAAATAAGACCAAAATCCAACAATAACACAATTTAATAAGCACCAAGAATCTGATGACTGACTTCTAACATCTTCAGTGCAGAGTCGCCGATAACATCTATAACTGACAACACGCTTACTCAACTCATCCAAAAAGAAAACAGATACCAAAAAACATAAAACTAATGCTCCAGACAATCAGAAGGAGTCTGTGAATTAGGCTTTCTAAACCGAAGTGAAGGACACATCGTAGACCTCGTAAATTAGGCTTTCTAAACCCTTTGAGAGAAATTAGGCTAAAAATTAATTGGACTCAAATTAATTGAAAAAATTTCCACAATTTAACCGTACACAATTCAATCTGATATAGCCACACAAGGATAACCCGGTCCAGAGGTTCCTTACTCGACCGGTAAACCATTCAAGCAACTCGCATGACGACATAACTCTGTCAACATGTTCAGGTCGACCTCCATAAAGTCGATCTTACTAAGAGCAATCAAGAAGGGGCAGAAACTAGCCTAGTCGACTCTCGCAAGTCGATCCTAGTCTGTCGACTTTCATTAACCGATATCAATGGAAGAAGAACATCAAGAGCGTAACTCCCAAGCGTCCAAATAATCTAGGTCGACTTCCACTAGTCGACTTAGCGATGACGACTCTCTGAAGACGACTTCACCACAGAGGGTTAAACCAAGCGTAGCCTCCGAAACCGCTCATATTCATAAGTCGACCCCTTAGCTCTCGAGGTCGACTCTGTACATCTCGAGGATCAAAGTGGTGAGGACGATTCGCCACACTTGTAACATATCCGAAGTCTTACACATGATAAGAAGGAATCTTGTGATGACTCAGCGTCAAGGGGAGACGAACCGACCAGGGCATTTTGGACCTTCTAGGTCCACCGACTTGGGCATTTTGGGCACTTCAGGTAAGTATCCTATATAAAGGAGGTGAGGTAACCCCAAACCCTAACTCTCATTCATTCTCACTCTCCCCCATAGCTGTTGCGCAGCCTCTCTTCATCACTCACATACTGACTTGAGCGTCGGAGGCTCTACGCCGGAAACACCTCCAGCGTTGAGTTTTTGCAGGTATTCTCGCGGTCTAGCAACGGTTCGAAGGCGATTCAAACAGATCTGAGCTCTTTATCACCGGTTCTCTTCAGATCTGGAAGTAGACCCATCATATTGGCGCCGTCTGTGGGGAGTTCTTGAAGGAAGGAAGAGCTTCACATCCAGCTCCGATCTGTTTGCTGATGGCGGAGAAGGAGGGCTTGCAGAGGAATTTGAACGAGGAGTTCAGAGGGGCGTGGATGGACAAGAGGCCACCACCGCTGTCCACCACCAAACACCCCGTGATGCAGATGATGGGGATGCCACCATTTGGAGGACCTCCACCACCAGGACTGACGTTGGGCGGAGAAACGCCTGTCACTCCAACCGACGTGAAGTTGCAAGTGTTGACCCAGGCGGGGACAAGTCAACATCCCAATCTAGATGGAGAGAGGGAGCCAACGGAGGTGTCTCGACGTGAGAGAAAACAGATACAGGAGGTACCGGAGCAAATCCAACCCCATGTCGAGGAGCAGACCTTGACGATGACGAGAAGCGAGATGCAGAAGATGATCGCTGAAGCTGTAGCTGCCCAGATGAAGCAAATGGCGCAGGTCGAGCAGCAGCCTCGAGTCGAGTACCCACCACGGGTTGAGCAGCAGCCCCGTGTCGAGTACCCGCCTCGAGTCGAGCAGCAGCCCGTGTGGAGTACCCGTCCCGTGTCGAGAAACAGGCCCAGTCAAATGTACAACAGAACAGGAGGGTGAACGAGGAAGAATCCTCCATTCGAACTGTCAATCCACAAGCGAGAGACGAGATGTTGGAACAGCTATTGGCCCAGGTCCGCGATTTGCAAGCTCGAGTCGGTGGGAAGAAGAGCCGAGGAGTTTCGAAAATATGGCCGTGCTTCATCGCTACAGCGACCCAGTACAATGTCGCGCCTTCCGAATGACTCTGACAGGGTCGGCCCAAGACTGGTTCCACCAACTTCCAGCAGGGTCGATTCGGGATTTTGATGGATTCAGCTCGAGTTTTCTTAACCAATTTGCGAGTGTGAGGGTGCAAGAGAAGTCCTATCTCTCACTGATAAGTATGCAACAAAAGAAAGGTGAGTCACTGCGAGAGTACGTGGCGAGGTTTACGAAGGCATGTGTCGAATGCCTAACAGCGACGGAGGAAATCAAATCAGGGGGACTGACGAGAGGATTACTACCAGGACTGTGTAAGAACTCCCTGGCCAAGCGACCTGGTAGGAGTTTCGATGACGTATTGGGAAGGTGTGCCAAATATATGAATGTCGAGGAGGCCGAAGCCGATTACTTGCAAAGTGTGAAAATGTCCCAGACTGACGGTCGAGACGACAAGAAGGAAAAGAAGGGCCAATCGGCAGGAGATAGAAGGGGATCCCCGAGGGCTGACAGGGGTGAAGGCAGATCTAGAGGATGGAGACCAACTCAGTACACACCCCTGTCGGCTCCCCATGCGAGAATTCTGGAAGTAATGGAGAGGGAAATCCGTGACGATGTGGTGAGATGGCCGCGGACGAGGATGGACGGACCCATGAAGCCCAAAAGCAACCTGTATTGTCGATTCCACAAAGATTATGGGCACAACACCGACGACTGTCGACACTTGAAAGACGAAATTGAGAGATTGATAAAGGCGGGCCACTTGAAGGAGTTTATATACAAGGACCGCGAGAGGACGAGCAGGAGACGAGAAAGGAGTAAGAGTCCTCGCAAGAGGGCGAGGTCACCAGAGAAGGAGGAACTCCCACCAAAAAGAGGAGTCATTAACATGATTTTCGGAGGGTCGACTGATGGAGATTCCAATCGGGCAAGAAAGGCCTATGCTCGAGGCCGATATGCGAAAGTCGAGGTACAGCAGGTCGACGAGAGTGGACCAGTAATGAACTTTGGACCAGCCGACGTTGGTGAAGTCGAGAGGCCGCATAACGACGCCCTGATGATAACGGCGCAGATATCGGGATATGAGCTGCAAAGGGTGTTTGTCGACACCGGGAGTTCCGTGAACGTGATTTTCTATGAATGCCTCAGGAAGATGGAGCTTGACATTGAACTTACGCCTTTACACACATCACTCTTTGGATTCAACGGCTTGGAAGTCGCTCCTCTAGGAGAAACCATGCTTGCTGTCGTCCTGGGGGAAGGCGACTTGAGGAAAGTAAAAATGGTGAGATTTGTGGTGGTCGATGTCGAGTCGGCTTACAACGTGATCCTGGGGAGACCGGCGCTCAATGCATTTCAGGCAGTCGTGTCGACCTATCACATGAAGCTGAAGTTTCCCGTAGGAGATCTAGTGGGAGAGGCTCGAGGAGATCAAAAGTTGTCGAGAACATGTTACCAGATCGCGGTCAAAACCAATCAACGTGCTGAGATCAAGGAAGGCAAGAAACCAATGACGAGCGAAAAGAGGCCGAGAGGGAGTGACCTCGAGCCCCACGGAGAATTGATGGTGATCCAAATTGGAGAGTCAAAAGAACAAACCACAAAAGTCGGGAGAGAATTGGAAGACGAGTTGCGAGAACAGTTGGTGGGATTGCTGAAGGAATTCAGGGACATATTCGCTTTCTCTCCCGAGGAGTTAACGGGAATCGACCCAGAGGTTATAGAGCATAAACTCAATGTCGACCCCCTCAGGAAACCCGTGAAGCAGCGACTCAGGCATCATGGTGCTGAAATCGACAAAGCCATCGAAGTTGAGGTAGACAAATTACTGAAATCCAAACAAGTCAAGGAAATCCAATTCCCCGAGTGGATATCCAACACAGTGATGGTGAGGAAGGCATTGAACAAATGGCGTATGTGCATCGACTTCCGCGATTTAAACTTGGCGTGTCCTAAAGACCATTATCCTTGCCTAGAATTGATCAGCTAGTCGACTCCACAGCAGGCTGCGAGTTATTGAGCATGATGGACGCATCTCAGGGTATCACCAAATTCCCTTGGCACCAGAGAATCAAAGTAAAGTAAGTTTCGTGACGAGCAAGGGGACATACTGCTATGTCGTCATGCCCTTCGGCCTAAAAAACGCAGGAGCAACCTACCAGAGGCTGATGGACCGAATGTTCAAACCCCAAATTGGTCGGAATATGGAAGTATACGTTGACGATATCTTAGCGTGAAGAGCAAGTCCTCGACTTCACACGCAGACGACTTAAGGGAAACTTTCAACACCCTTAGAGCGTTTGGGATGAAGTTGAACCCAAGCAAGTGTGCCTTTGGAGTGAAAGCGGGCCGATTTTTGGGATATGTTGTCACAAAACGGGGAATCGAGGTAAACAAAGACAAGGTGAAGGCCATACTCGACATGGCTCCACCGCGAAACATCAGAGAAGTCCAAGTACTAACGGGAAGGATTGCAGGCTTGAGCAGTGTCACGCCCCGTTTTATTTTAAAGAATTTATCGAATTAATTAATGAAAATTAGAGTTTTTTTTTTTTTAAATCCAAGTTAAAACCTTTATCGAGAAACGGGCGCTACTTACTAACAACAAACAACACACATCCAACAATTCAAGGAAACTACACATGCACGAGCTAACAATAAAACAAATTCCAATAAAACATAAGTCTTAAAACCATTTCAAAAGGTCTAGCATTATTCAAGGTCCAACCAACTTAAACATAGTTCGAAAAGGGAAAGCAGTAAATAATCCAAGGCAATGACAAATAAATAAATATCAAGTTTACGGAAGCATAGGTTTTCAACACATATTGACCACCATCTCGCTCGTCCTACGCCAGCGCCTCCAGCTCGTCTCAACCTAAAACAAAGAAAGGGAGAAGACAACAAGAAAATAATGGGGGTGAGCAACCAACTAGCTCACCATTATCGCACAGTTATCCCGCATAATTGTTTTAAAAGCAGTAACACAAATTCAGTATGCATAGAATCCAACAGTCTAAACCCCCTACCCGGCCCTATCGCAAACCTCCTATGTACATACAAAACCTTCCGACCAAACATCGGCAAGGTCGCAACTGGAAAATTTCCCCCACCCTGAACTACTCACGGATCATGGGAGTCCACCCCGAACTACAATCAATATCTATCTCGACTTAAATCAGAAATCACAAGACAGACCTAGTCGAACTCGTTTCGACTAATTAGTTCGTGAAGTCCTGTGGATGTTGGAACACTAAGACTCGGCACTAAACTCAACCAAACCACATAAGGGAGTTCACATTTCCATCCAAGGATTGACCAAGTCAAACTCACATCAAAACAAAAAGCAAGTCGATTTCCAAATTTTCATATAACAATTATGTTTCGAAAATAGAAATCATTTAATCGCATGAAAATAGATGGTCAAGCTACCCTACGAATTAAACTCTGAAAATTTACACAAAATTTCATCTCCCAAAAAAATGTAAAACCACAAAGTTTCAGCTTTAAACTCGAAATACCCTATTTTGTAAAATTCGAACAAGATATCAACAAAATGGGCACATTAATTCATACTCAAACTTAATGAACGAATCGGAACTTGAAAATTTAACACAACCACATACAGTATGCTAAAATACATGTATAAAAATCTCAGCCTTAAATGTTGACTGCTACTATTTTTAAAAATTCATACGAGCAACAGCAGTTTATCGAACTTAAATCCAAACTGAATCAAAATAGACTCCAAAAATTCCCATCTTTTACAAACATGATTAAACACATAAAATAGGCCTCTCAGTAAAATTGCAGAATTTTTCATGAAGTAACCAATTTATGAAAATTCAAACAACGTTTCTGCAGATTAAATAAATAAAATATTAACCACATCAAATCAAGTCCAAAAATTCTAAATATTTAACACAACATATATAAGTCACAGAGGCATGACATATTCTAATTTCAGCTCATTTCATTCAGGCATGAATTATTTATGCATTTAACATTATTCAGATTGGATTACATTTTAATTATTAAAAATAGCTACAGGCCTCTAAAAATTACGAAATTTTTACGCAAGGCAGGCAATGAACAGATAACATATCCCTCAAAATTTCAAATCTTTTCGAGCAGTGAGCTATTTTAAAAAATTCAAACACCAAAACAGCGATTCAAAAGCTCGATAACTTGCAAATTAATTCCTAACATAAAATTTCTCGTCCGAGGCCTTTCATAAGGCCAAGGACTCGACATTGATCCAATATCCACCGACTTACATGACTTTCGAGGTCTCGTTCGATTCTTGAGAAAATCGAAGAGGTCCCGAACATACGAACACATAAAATCATAACATTATATACACGCACATATTCACATCATATATTTCATTGATCAACGAGCACTTTATGACAATAAACACTTAACGAAATAAAACATATACGAATTAAACGAGACGGAAAAACGACGAGGTACCGTTCTCGGGAATCGAGCAAGAATGGGTTCGAACGGGCTCGACGGTAAACTCGTCTCGCGAAAGAGAAGGGCTCGTCGCACGGGAGGAGAAGGTGGTCGCTGCTGCTGGTTCACGAGCTCGCCGGGAAGGTCACCGGAGTTGCTGCTCGAAGGATAATCGAGCTCGCCGGAAAATCCACGAACAGCGATCGGGGAGTGGTCGGAGGGGTTGGCTGCGCGAGGTGGTTTCAACGTCACAAGCTCGAGGGCAGGCTCGAACTCGCCGGAAGTTCAGGGTCGCCGGAAAAACGCGACAGGGGGGCGATGGCGGCGGCCTGTTGGAGAGGAGAGATGGTAATGACGAGGGTGATGATGGAAAGGAGATGATCGGATGGTGGTGATGACGACGGAAAAATCACAGCGAGATGCTCGACGTGAAGGGAGAGGATGATGATGGTCGAAGAAAAAGAAAATAAAAGTCACAGCGAGAGAGGCAAGGGAGGAAGGAGGGAGACGATCAAAAAGAAATAAAGCTGCGGGATTTTTTTTTTTTATCGCAAGGGAGGAGGACCAACATATATATACATGCTATTAGGTTTAGAACAAGTCTTGTTGTCAAAGACACCAAACTCACGCCCAAAAGAAAAAGAAAATCTATCGGGCCGGGCCCGAGAAGTTGGCCCAAATGGGTTTTGGGCCGGTTGCGACATCAAATCGGCTCACGGGCTCGATTAAAATTTTTAACGGACATTTTCGGGCCCAATTTCGGTTCCAACGAAAGTTCTCGGGCTCGATTTCGAATGCAAACGCGCGATAAAAATAAACCGAACAATATATATATATATTTTTCATATTTTTAAATACACATTAATAATTAAATATATCACAAAAATCAATTAAACATTTACACATTTAGCATTTAATCACATTTGACAATTAATAAATATTTTGGCATTCAAGAAAAATAAATATAAATATTATCACAAAAATAACAATAATAATAATAATAACAATAAAAATAATAATAATATATCCCAAATAATCCACAAATAAAGGGGCATTACAAGCAGATTCATCGCTCGAGCAGCCGAGAAGAGTTTCCCTTTTTTCAAACTTCTTAAGAAGAAGACGGTTTTCAAGTGGAGTGATGAGGCGCAAATGGCCTTTGAGAAGTTGAAAGAGTTCCTGAGCGAGCTGCCCTTGCTGACCAAACCAGAACCAGGCGACGAGTTGATTCTATACATCTCAGTGGAGGAGTTTGCTTTAAGTTCAGTGTTGCTGCAGGAAGACGGAAGCTCCCAACAGCCGATTTATTACACGAGTCGAGTACTCCAAGGTGCGGAGACGAGATATCCTGAAGTCGAGAAAGCCGCCCTGACGCTGGTTATAATGGCTAGGAAGCTGAGGTCTTATTTCTTGAATCATGTGATTGTGGTAAGAACGAACTTTCAGCTGGGAGAAACCTTGGGTCGACCTACTGTCTCAGGTCGATTCGTGAAGTGGGCGGTCGAACTAAGCGAGTATTCTCTCAAGTACGAACCGAGGCGAGCCATTAAAGCCTAGGCTCTAGCTGATTTCATTCAGGAAGGAACCAAAGGAGAGGAGAGGAAATGGATGATGCATGTCGATGGGTCCTCAACCGCGAAGGGGCCCGGATGCTGAAATATGTCGAGGAAATTCAAAACCTCATACAGGGATTGGAGAAGTTCGAGTTGACACAAGTCCCGCGAGAAGAAAACAAACGAGCCGACTGGCTCGCGAGAATTGCAAGCTCAAATGAGGGAAAAGTGGGAAATCGCATCACTACGATGCACCTCGAGGGAAGTGTTCTTAACAAAACCATGGAAGTTGATGAGAAGGACGACTGGAGGAAGTCGATTCGCGAACTCCTACAGGGTCGGGTCCCTGCAGGAGATAAACAAGAAGCGGAAAAGATGACCCGATATCTGAGCAAGTACTTCGAAGTCGACGGGGTCCTATACAAGAAGTCGTTGGTTGGGCCCCATTTACGATGTGTCTCAGAAGAAGAAGGAATCCATGTGTTAAGAGAAATCCATGAAGGGTGTTGCGGGGCGCATATGGGGTCTCGAGCTTTGACTGGGAAAGCTCTGGAGCAGGCTACTATTAGCCCAAAATTCGAGCAGCGGCCGAACAGTTAGTCCAGAAACGCGAGAAATGCCAGCGCCATGGCCAAATCACTCATATCCCCGCTGAATACATGACGACTATCAACTCTCCAATTCCCTTTGCTCAATGGGGAATCGACTTGGCAGGTCCATTGCCGATGGGGACGGGACAAAGAAAATTCTTGGTGGTCACAGTCGACTATTTCAGCAAGTGGGTCGAGGCGGAACCCTTGGCGCGAATCACTGAAGAAAAGATGATACAATTCTTGTTCAACAATATCTGCTGTCGATTCGGAATTCCGAAGGTGTTAATCTCAGAAAATGGAACTCAATTCCAAGGAAAACGGATCCAAGCATGGTGCCTCGACATGGGAATCAAACAGAGATTTGCGTCAGTCGCACATCCACAAGCAAATGGGCAAGTCGAAGTCACTAATCGAACTATCCTCCAAGGGTTAAAGAAAAGACTGGAAAAAGCGTCGGGAGCTTGGGTCGACGAGTTAACAACAGTCCTATGGGCTTATAGGACGACTCCAAGAAGTTCGACGGGACAATCCCCATTTCACATGGTTTATGGGATAGATGCACTACTGCCGATTGAAGTCGGCCTCGACTCCCACAGATCGAAGTTCTACGAAGAAAAGAAAAACGAAGAGATGATAGAAGAAGCCCTCGACTTAATGGAAGAGGGACGAGAAGAAGCCTGGGTACAGTCCGTCGAGTACAAACAGAAGATGCGAGCAGCCTTCGACAAGAAGGTCCGAACCAGACGATTCCAAGTGGGGGACCTTGTCCTCAAACGAGCCGACGCTCTCAAACATGTCGGCAAGCTCGAAGCTAACTGGGAAGGGCCCTACACTATCACAAAGGTGCTCGAGAGGGGCGCATATGAACTTGAGGATGGAGAAGGTCGACAACTCCCGCGATCCTGGCACGTGATCTATCTCAAACGTTTTTACGCTTAAGGCAATATTTCAAATTACTTTTTGTACTGAACAATGTCTGAATTGAATTCAATGATGAAATGAATCTGTTTATGCTTCAATTATGTTTCTTACATTTACACGTCGGCTTCATTATGATTGCATGAAAAATCAAAATTTTCAAAACGGCTATGAAGCCAACTAATTCTCCAACAATTATGAAATCAATTAACACACAACTACGATGTTGTAAATTCTCGAGCGGAATCTCGAGCAGGCTATGAAGCCTTCGACTACGAAGTCGACTAACACAACTATGAAGTTGTACACTCTCGAGCGGAATCTCGAGCAGGCTACGAAGCCTTCGACTACGAAGTCAACTAACACAACTATGAAGTTGTACACTCTCGAGCGGAATCTCGAGCAGGCTACGAAGCCTTCGACTACGAAGTCGACTAACACAACTACGAAGTTCTAAATTCTCGAGTGGAATCTCGAGCAGGCTATGAAGCCTTCGACTACTAAGTCGACTAACACAACTATGAAGTTGTACACTCTCGAGCGGAATCTCGAGCAGGCTACGAAGCCTTCGACTACGAAGTCGACTAACACAACTACGAAGTTGTAAATTCTCGAGTGGAATCTCGAGCAGGCTATGAAGCCTTCGACTACGAAGTCAACTAACACAACTACGAAGTTGTAAATTCTCGAGCAGAATCTCGAGCAGGCTACGAAGCCTTCGACTACGAAGTCGACTAACACAACTATGAAGTTGTACGCTCTCGAGCGAAATCTCGAGCAGGCTACGAAGCCTTCGACTACGAAGTCGACTAACACAACTACGAAGTTGTAAATTCTCGAGTGGAATCTCGAGCAGGCTATGAAGCCTTCGACTACGAAGTCAACTAACACAACTACGAAGTTGTGGACTCTCGAGCGGAATCTCGAGTAGATTACGGAGCCTACGACTACGAAGTCGACTAACACAACTTTAACGGTTGAAACTCAGGCGGAATCTCGAGCAAATTGCAAATCTCACATGCATGAAATCGATATACACAATTATGCAGTTATTACGATTACAGAACAAATAATCTAATACAACCACTTTTCATACACAACGAACATCGACACAGCTACGAAGCTGTTCAAATCGTCGCTCGACTTCGACCAGCTCGCAAAAAGGGTTGGGGAGAAGACGAGTTGAAAAACTTAGCGTTTCACAGCTACGAAGCTGTTCAAACCGTCGCTCGACTTCGACCAACTCGCAAGAAGGGTTGGGGAGAAGACGAGTTGAAAAACTTAGCGTTTCACGGCTACGAAGCTGTTCAAATCGTCGCTCGACTTCGACCAGCTCGCAAGAAGGGTTGGGGAGACGACGAGTTGAAAAACTTAGCGTTTCACAGCTACGAAGCTGTTCAAATTGTCGCTCGACTTCGACCAGCTCGCAAGAAGGGTTGGGGAGAAGACGAGTTGAAAAACTTAGCGTTTCACAGCTACGAAGCTGTTCAAATTGTCGCTCGACTTCGATCAGCTCGCAAGAAGGGTTGGGGACAAGATACACGGGAAATAGCAGCAAAATAATTTGAAGTACAGTTAACACAATATGGACATCAAAAGTAAAAGGGATAGTGATAATATTGACCAAGAAGCGTTCATTACATCCAGAGTCGTCTCGACCTTTACACCAATTGAAAATAGGCCGAGAACGAGAAACACAAAAAAAAATAAACAAAACACAAGCAGCAAAATAAAAAGTTTACAATTCAGCAAGATTTCTCAATCCGCACCACCCTCCTCAGCCGGAGTTTCCTCGACATCATCGCCAACGACTCCCTCCGGCTCAGCCCCCTCAACCTCTTCATCCCCGACTGGCTCCTCGCGTTCCTCGGCATCAGAGGACCCCACATGATCCGCTCTGTTTGGCCCGACTAGTTCGGTCAGACCAGCCAAAGGAGAGGGGGGAACTTCGAGCCGACCACCCAGCCCGGCCTTGTGAATGGCTCTCGCCTCGAGGCCGATCCACCACGGATGATCCGAGGGAAGAGTCGCATCGCCATTAAAGCCGTCGGGGAAAGGAAGGGTTTGCTTGACCGCCTCACGGTCGAGCTTACCTGCACATTCGGTATTCTCCACGGCCTTCTCCCACGCATCAAACGTATGGTTGAAGTACTGGAGACTCGCAGGGCAGAGCTGGTCGAGAAAGGCGGGGGAGTCACAGAAGAGATTTACAGTCTCTCGACGATAGTGCTCGAGGAACACAGAACCCATGGGGGACTTAAGAAAGGTGTTAGTGTTATTTTTGTTATGTTTTTATTAATGTTTTTAATTATTATTTTTATGTATTTTTAGTAATTTTGTGGGATTTTGGGTAGTTTTTAGTTTTTTAGTGATTTGTAATATTTAAGTATTTGTGTGGATTTTTGTATATTTTTTTGTATTTTTCGAGTATTTGTAAAATAAAGAAACGGTCGAAAATCTCGGAAGAGCAAGATTTTGGAAAGTTATTGGGCATGATCACATTAATGGAAAGAGGAGCTCGTTAGCTATACACAGAAAAAAGCGGAACTCGATTTCGAGTTCGGATGAGTTTGTACGGGACCGAAGTGTAAAATCGAGCGAGTTGCCGACACCTTGGAAGTTAAAAATCCTTAGATAATTGTATAGAGGGGTTCGTTAGCAACGCGTAGAAAAAAACGGAACTCAATTCCGAGTTCGGACGAGCCCAAAACGAGCCCGAGAAGCAAAGCCGCCCGAGACGTGCGCGAATGCGCGCGGAAAAATCACTTTCGGTTTTTGTCCGAAAATTCCAACTTTTCTCTCAAATTTCCTATCTTCTTTCACCTTTTCTTAGATTTTTTCTTTCCTATTTTTCCCATCTTCTTTCCCATTTTTCCTATCATCTTTTCTACATTTTTCTTTTCTTATATTACAAGTTTTCTATTTTTTTTCCTATAAATACTCTCTTCTCTTTCACTTATTGGACAACTTCACTTTTCTTCTCTTTTCTATGTAAATATTTCCAAGAGTGTTCTTAGTGTTCTTGATATTCTTCAAGTTTGATCTTTGCATGCAAGCTTGGTTTTAATCTTGTAAGTTGTTTATTTTCATTTTCCTAAAAGTTCTAAGTGATATATTGACGTCAAGTTTAATCGTAATCGTAAGTTATCGTTCGAAAGTTTTTATGAGTAAAACGATAGCTTGGATTATTCTTATTATATGTGTCAATAAAATCATGACGAACTAAACCCTTCGTTAGGGATAGGGAAATGATTGTGTCGGTTCGATGATGATGACGAATTGTTGATTGTTCCTATTATTTCGAGTTATATTTATTTTTATGATTTAAGTAGAACTAAACATTCTCTTAAATCTACTTAACCAACTTTTAGCCCGAAAATGGCGAAGTTGATTGATCACGGCTCGAAATAAATTTACACGTCAATGTATTGCTTATATGTTAAGTGGTACGCGAATACATTGATTTATGTTTATATTCTTACTCGTAACTGAATAAAATATGAACCTCTAAATTAGTGTGTTTACGAATCATTTAACCGAATGATTAACACTTTGAAGTTATCATTATAATTGATACAATTATTTCCCGATTCCCTAACACTTTCCTCATCTTTATTCTCTTTACCTATTTACCATTTTTATTATTTTACGGTTGTTTATTCACTGTTCTTTTCATTTTATGTTTGTTAAATTAAATTAAGAATTTTAGTTAATTATAAAACCACATCAAAATGGATTAGAATGTTTAGGTTTATTTTCTCATTTTTGTATTTAGACAATTAAATAAAAAAAAATAATTCCGAACGACCTTCCTTGAGATCGACCCGAGGTCGGGTAACTCGGTTACCAAATACCCACAAAAAATTTTACGAACACCTTGGCCGGCGGGATACTCCTACTGGCCGGACACTCGTTGTAAGGCCTTAGATAAGGCGTTTGGTATATAGTTCGGCAGTAGTCTATTGCTATAGGTGTGCACATGAGTCTATTATTGATATGATTGATATATATTTTATATCTGGTGCTTGTGACGGTTTCTTTATTTTTGTATGCGTACTAGGAGCGGACTTGTTCTTACTCCGAAAGACGAAAAGAGCAAAAAGAAACTGACAAAAATAAAAGTCACTCCGGACACCTCTACATCAAAAGATCCGGAGAAAATGGCGCACCAAGACGTACAGAGGGGAAATTCACCTCCACGTTCTCTCCTCCGAGAAATGGCCCAACCGATGATTAGACCGGTGACTTCTTGCATCCGTTTGGGACCTGCGGCTCGGAATTACGAGCTAAAAACAATCCACTACAACCAGCTCCCATCCTTCTATGGCTTACCGAACGAAGATCCTCTCCATTTCATCCGGGAGTTCTATAATGTCCTCCAAACCCTTCCTCTTCAAGGGTTAAATGAGGACCAACTAAAAATGAGGTGTTTCCCGCACACATTAAAGGACCGGGAAAAGGCTTGGTTTATGAATCTTGCTCCCGACTCACTCACTACTTATGAGCAAGTGTATTCCAAGTTCATTGGGAAATACTATTCCCACGAGAAGACCCAGGAGTTGAGAGGTCAAATCGTCTCATTTGCCCAACATCCCAATGAGCCATTCCATGAGGCGTGGGAGCGATTCAAAGACCTTCAAAGACAGTGCCCACATCATAATCTTCCATCCGGCCTATTGGTGAGGAGTTTTTACGATTCTCTCGACAGAAACGTACAATACATGGTGGACAATGCCGCCAGGGGAGATATCGGTGCTCGCACGGCGGAGGAAATGATGGAGATTTTTGAGACGATGAGTACCAACTCATCTCAAAAGAGCTTTCGGGGGAAGAGAATGACCGTAAACGAGGTCTCGCCCGTCCTATGTAAAATTTTTCAAAGACTTGGTGACAAAAAAAAGGAAGTTCGGAGATGGCGAGAAGGTGGTCGTTTATGAGGCGGCAAGTGCTATGCATCATGACTTGCCGAAAAAGGAACGTGATCCTGGGGGTTTTATAATCAAAATTGCCCTCGGGAATGGGAAAGAGGCTTCGGGGATGCTAGATCTTGGAGCAGGGATCAACCTCATGCCATTCTCCATTTTTCAAAAGCTTGGCCTTGGTGATTTACGGTCAACCCGAATGTGCCTCCAACTTGCAGACCGTTCGATTCGCTATCCCAAGGGCGTAGTGGAGGATGTTCTTGTTCGTGTCGGGAAACTAATTGTCCCAGTAGATTTTGTGGTCTTGGATGTCGGTGACATACAGGAAGATGGGAAGGATCACACTATCCTTCTTGGCAGACCATTCATGGCCACCACCAACACATTGATAGACGTAAAGAACGGGACATTGAACATGACAGTTTTGGGTGAATCGGTATACATATCGGTTCGGGAAGCCACATCAGCATCCTCAATAAACTTTGCCGAGGAATGTGCCTTTGTTGATAAGATGGATCCATTAGTCGAGGAGATAGCTATTCGGGACTTGGAGGAGAGATTGATGCCAGAATTTACTGAAAAAGAGGAACCGACCATTGAGCTCTTTGAGGTCAAGGAACCCCGGCAAATTGATCCACCGCCACTAGAGTTGAAAGAACTTCCCTCACATCTCAAGTATGTGTTTCTTGATGACGAGAAAAGGCAACCGGTGATAATTGTTGCCGAACTCAATCTAGAAGAAGAAAAAGAGCTCGTTGGGGTGTTAAAGAAAAATCTAAAAGCGATCGGTTGGAGTCTTGGTGACATCAAGGGCATCAGCCCTTCCACGTGTATGCACCGGATAATTTTAGAAGAAGGAGCCTAAGCCATTTCGGGATAGCCAACGAAGGCTAAATCCGAATATGATGGAGGTCGTAAAGAAAGAGATATTGAAACTCTACTCTGAGGGGTTAATTTACCCTGTGGCTAGCAGCGATTGGGTCAGCCCGATCCACGTGGTGCCTAAGAAAGGAGGCATTACCGTGATAGAAAATGACAAGAAGGAGTTGGTTCCTACCCGAATCACTACCGGTTAGCGGATGTGTATTGATTACCGACGACTGAATGCGGCAACAAAGAAGGATCATTTTCCGTTGCCATTTATTGACCAGATCCTTGACAGACTATCAGGCCACCAGTTCTATTGTTTCTTAGATGGACTCTCGGGCTACTACCAAGTGGCCATAGCACTAGAGGACTAGTCGAAGACGACATTTACGTGCCCTTTCGGCACGTTCGCTTTCAGGAGGATGCCTTTTGGCTTATGCAATGCACCTGGCACATTTCAGAGGTGCATGTTTTCCATTTTCTCAGACATGCTCGAGGATTGTTTGCAGGTATTTATGGATGATTTTTCTATTTTTGGTGATTCATTCTCTCATTGTCTCCATAATTTATCTCGTGTACTTGAATGTTGCATAGAGTCAAATCTTACTTTGAGTTGGGAAAAAAGTCATTTCATGGTTAGGAGTGGAGTTGTCTTGGGACATGTTGTTTCTAATAAAGGGATTGAGGTCGATAAGGCCAAAGTTGACGTTATTGAAAAACTTCCTCCTCCTGTGAATGTTAAGGGAATTAGGAGTTTCTTGGGGCATGCCGGATTTTATAGATGTTTTATTAAAGATTTTTCGAAAATTAGCCGGCTATTGTGTCACTTGCTAGCTCAAGATGTGCCGTTCATTTTTTATGATGCTTGCTTGAGTGCTTTTAATGAATTGAAAAATAAGCTTGTAAGTGCCCCGATTGTTATAGCTCCTGATTGGTCGCTTCCTTTTGAAATAATGTGTGATGCATCTAACATTGCAGTAGGCGCCGTTTTGGGTCAACGGGTTGATAAATTGCTCAGTGTAATTTATTATGCTAGTTTGACCCTTAATAGTGCTCAACAGAATTACACCACCACTGAGAAGGAGCTTCTAGCCGTAGTTTTTTCATTGGAAAAATTTCGATCTTACATTTTGGGTTCGAAAATCATTGTTCACTCAGACCACGCGGCTTTGAAGTACCTTCTGAGCAAACCACATTCTAAACCACGGCTCATTAGGTGGATTTTGTTATTGCAAGAGTTTGATGTAGATATTAAAGATAGAAAGGGTTCCGAGAATGTAGTTGCTGATCACTTGTCACGCATTGCATCATCTGATCATACATCCTCATTGCTTGTGCATAGTTCCATTAATGATGATTTTCCTTATGAGCATGTGCTTGAGGTTTCAAAGAGTGTTTGGTATGCTGATATTGTGAATTATTTATGATGTGGAATATTGCGGCCTAATCTCTCTTCCCAAGAGAAAAAGCGATTTGTTTCTATGTGCAGGAGTTACTTTTGGGACGAGCCGTACCTTTTTAAGATAGGAAAGGACGAGGTGCTCAGGAGATGTGTGCCAGAGGAAGAGCAAGTTGATGTCCTAGCATTTTGCCATGAATTTCACTGTGGAGGACATTTCGGAGGTCAGAAAACCGCTTTCAAGGTTCTTCAGTCAGGTTTGTTTTGGCCTACCCTTTTCAAAGATGCTCATAATTTTTGTCGTGCTTGTGACAGATGCCAAAGAATTGGGAATATTGGTCTTAGAAACGAGATGCCCCTTGTAAATAATTTACAAGTAGAAATTTTCGATGTATGGGGTATCGACCTTCCTTGAGATCGACCCGAGGTCGGGTAACTCGGTTACCAAATACCCACAAACAATTTTACGAACAAAAGGTCCTACGTCCCTCGAGAATCCCCGCCTCTCTCAACCAGGGCGTCGTCAGCCGCCTTCGCTAGGTCAGCCTGAAGCTGATCGACTTTGGAGAGGGCAGCAGCCTTCTCAGTCTTTAGCTTGGCAATCAGAGCATTGGCAGCCAGGAGATCGTCATCCTTCTTCTCAAGTTCGGGGAGTAAATCCTCATACTTCTTCTTGAAAGCACGGATGTTGGAGTCGGGAGAGCTTGTGTCCTCGAGGAGGGAGGGCATTATGAAAGACATGAACTGAAAAGAACCATGAGGGAATAAGGTCAGAAAAAATTAAAACTTAAAAGTAAATATAATCGACCGAAAAACAAAGACGAGTATAGCTACCCGAGAAAGGCAGAGAAGAGCACGGCTAGCACGGTCATAGGGATCACGGTCAGCGCGGGCCTTATCGGCAGCAGGAATGATAGAGTCGAAGTATTTAGCAATCTCATGGGGATGAGGGTGGTCCCACAGTCGAGAGGGTCTCTCGAGGGTGACGGTCTCGAGTTGACCCGCCGGAGCATCAGGCGCGGCGGCCTTGCCCTTGTCTTTCGTCTTCCGACACTTGAGAGAGTCGGGGACAAGGGTCACATCTGCCGAGTCTTGAGCCCGCTTCCGGGGAAACGAGCTCGAAGCCTTCTTTTGACTCCCTGGAGGGGGGAGCGTTACCTTCGACCTTTCTGCGGCAGTCATCCCGACCGCCGCATCCTTCGCACCCGACCCCGAGCCGCCGTCGGGATTCGTCGAGGAAGCAGGCCGAGCAGCAGATTTCCCGTCGCCTTTTGTCTTCTCGAATCGGGCAAGAACGGAATCTACAAACAGGCATAGAAAACGTCAGTCATATTGGCGTAAACACTTAAAATAGAAACGTACGAAAGCCACTTACGAGGGTCGTTGAGACGAGGAAGATCCTCGTCAACAACGAGGCCGACGTGATTGAGGAGGGACATCTCTTTGATCAGAGGCCGAGCCTTATAAGTATTTTTATTAAGTTCGGTTAGCATCGACTCGAACATAGGGGGCTGCTGCCGTTTATTTTTTTTAACCTTGGAAGTGATCCAAGTGTTCGGATATGGATACGAGCCGGGAGCGGGTCGAATGAAGACAAACTTAGATTTCCATTTTGTCACGTTGGAAGAAAGGTCATCGAGAAAAGTGACACCAGCACGACGACCCAGACAATGGGCGTCCTTTATGAATCTATAACTATAGCAGTAAAAGAGGAGCTCGGGAGAAAAATATTTAAGCTTTATTCTGGAAACAACGATAAACGCGATCAAAATGCGAAGGGCGTTAGGGGAAAACTGATTTATGGGTACATCATACAAGTCGCTAATAGCGCGAAGTTCGGGTTGAATTGGGAAGCGAAGACCAAACAACACTTGATCAATAAAGAAGGTATAGAAGCCAGGAGGAGGATGAGCGAAGTCGTCATTGGGGCTAGGAACAACCAACTCCCAGTCGGATGGAAGACCACTGTACACTTTGAAGCCCTCAACCTCGGCTGCAGAGGCATAACAAAGCTAAATGACATGCTACAGATACGTCATATCGAGCCTCGAGAAGAGGCACGATTATGGGTAAAGACGAAGGACTAGTTCTATATACAGGTAAATCTAAAATCCTAAGGAGAATACCTCGGGGAATGAGGTCGAGACGAGGAGACTTATTAGCGCGTGAAGACTCGGGATCTTCAGCCAAGACACCCGATATCCATGCTTGTCTATAAGCATCTTGATCGATGCCGAAAGATGATACATCTGAGTGAGAATGCGGAGACTGGTTGGCCGGTTTGAAACCGACTACTTGTACTGAATCAGATGATTGAGCGCCCGCGTCGATCAAACGCTCGATAGTATCGGGCGAAGAGTCAGAGTCAGAATCTAGACAAACGAAAAAGAAGAGTCGAGATCAGTAAAGGCGAAGTTAGTACAGAGCGAAGAAGGGCCTAACCGATGAATAAGTCGACTTATGCAAATCGACAAAAGGGATGACCATGAAAGAATGGTTTCGAAGCAAAGGAGGCAGTGAAAATACGCCACTCGTCCGAATAGCGATGAATGAGCAAGAGCAAGGAAGGTCAAGAAGGACCAAGCCTAAATCAACCCAAGGGGCGCAAATCGATTTGGTACTAAAAGTCGACAGAAGACAAGATTGGAATAAACAAGAAATCTAAGGGGGATACCAGTAAAAAAGAGATCTAAGCCCGAAACTCATGGGAAATTCATGAAGAATATGAAGAACATACATGAACTCCGAAAGTTCTGGGAATCCAAAAAAAAAATCAGAAAAGGAAAAAATCAATAGAGAATTAAAAGTTAAAAGGAGATAGAGAACTTACACATGATGGCGTGGTTGGTTTGAACTGCGAGTAAGCCTGAAGTTGCCGGAGAAAGAAGCGCCGGAAAGCAGAGAGCACAAAAGGCACCGGAGAGTTAGAAGCAATTGGAAGTTCGGAGAAGTTGAAAGCGTAAAAAACCATCTGAGGCAAACACGCAACATATTTACATGTAGAGACAACGGAGGCAGGTCGTTGGATCAGTATGGAACCAACGATCCAGATGAAGCGCAGAATGCGAGGAGTCGGCGATGGAGATGACGCGCGTTGCTTTAGGGTTTTCAAAATTCGAAATTTGAAAAGGGTCTGACAGAATGTCAGACTTATCCGAAAGAGCAATCATGAGAAGTTGAGATGTTTCTAGATCAACTGACGAGGACGAGTTGTCAAAGAAGACGAGGACGAGCAAGCATCACAGGAAGACAACATCACTACACATCACCAAATTTACTCTTAAGCAGTCGACTGCTTAGAGTAATTTTTGAAGGGGGACTAGATGATATAGCCACACAAGGATAACCCGGTCCAGAGGTTCTTTACTCGACCGGTAAACCATTCAAGCAACTCGCATGACGACATAACTCTGTCGACATGTTCAGGTCGACCTCCATAAAGTCGATCTTACTAAGAGCAATCAAGAAGGGGCAGAAACTAGCCTAGTCGACTCTCGCAAGTCGACCCTAGTCTGTCGACTTTCATTAACCGATATCAATGGAAGAAGAACATCAAGAGCGTAACTCCTAAGAGTCCAGATAATCTAGGTCGACTTCCACTAGTCGACTTAGCGATGACGACTCTCTGAAGACGACTTCACCACAGAGGGTTAAACCAAGCGTAGCCTCCGAAACCGCTCATATTCATAAGTTAACCCCTTAGCTCTCGAGGTCGACTCTGTACATCTCGAGGATCAAAGTGGTGAGGACGATTCGCCACACTTGTAACATATCCGAAGTCTTACACATGATAAGAAGGAATCTTGTGATGACTCAGCGTCAAGGGGAGACGAACCGACCAGGGCATTTTGGACCTTCTAGGTCCACCGACTTCGGCATTTTGGGCACTTCAGGTAAGTATTCACTCCTATATAAAGGAGGTGAGGTAACCTCAAACCCTAACTCTCATTCATTCTCACTCTCCCCCATAGCTGCTGCACAGCCTCTCTTCATCACTCACATACTGACTTGAGCGTCGGAGGCTCTACGCCGAAAACACCTCCGGCGTTGAGTTTTTGCAAGTATTCTCGCGGTCTAGCAACGGTTCGAAGGCGATTCAAACAGATCTAAGCTCTTTATCACCGGTTCTCTTCAGATCTCGAAGTAGACCCATCACAATCGAAATAAAAAAAATTAATTGGACTCAAAATACACATTTTTACTAAGTGTAGTTGCTAGTCTTGGAAGTAGTTTCTCTAGTCTGGAAGTAGGTCATAAAAAAAATCATATAACTGATGATATATAATCATAATATGGGATATATAATCATAATATGGAAAGGAGAAATCAAATAACATGTAAAAGTCACTAGTTGACCGTTGGCTATGCACGCACAATTATAACTAAAATTTGGCAAAATTTTAAAATACACATACCCACCTTTTATGACACTTATAAGTTTCAAATAACTTAACAACAATGCATAAGGAATTAAACAATGCACTAATATAATAACATATCTACCAATTTTCAAAAGCATTAATAGAATTTTTTTCGTTTGAACACAATATTTGAGAAGCTGCGTTGAAAAGTAAAGGATTAATATATACTTAACAATGTACCCAAAAATGAATAAATTTAGACCATGTGCTTAGAAATGACTTCTTTTTTTCGATCCTCGACCGTTGTGCTTTGCTTGTTGTGCCGTCGTGGTTCACCTTGCAAACATTTATATGTTGAAATTTATTCCCTTGTGCGCTTAATGATGGTGTACTGGGGTGGAATTTCTCGGCAATCTTTGGGACGACGCCGACAAAAGTGTAAAAATATTAACCCTTGCGTATATATATATATATATATATATATATATATATGAGCACAAAGAAAGAACCTGATGCTGGGTTGAAAAGGCCGGGTGCAGAGGAATACGTCGTCGTAGTTTCCTGCTCCGTAGAAACTATGGAGGAGCTTAAGAAAAATGTTTTATTCGAAGTCGCAGTAGGTTGAGGTAGGGATGGTTTGGATTCGATCGTGACATCATTGTGTCGTATGTTTCCATCATTTCTGGTCCAACTGTACCCTGGAAACTAATAGTATTGCATTACATTCAATTGCTTTTTTAAGTAGATGATACCCTTATAGCCAGTTCAACCTACAAATTTATGCAAATTTATACAACAGCTAAAATTCAAAAACTTAAAACAGTTAGAATATGGACAGACCTCGTGCCAAGAAGAATATTGGAAACACATGATTAACATATATGACTAAGGTAACATATTGTTTTCTGGTGAATCATTAGAAAGTGAGATTCTAAAGTCATAATGCATATTAACCTGGATAAAAGAGTTATGATGCATAACAACAATATTTTTATCACTAAAGTAAGCATTGAGAGAAGGTGAAAAGGAAAAGAGAAAAAGAAAAAAGAAGCTCATATATCCCTATTCCCTACCCATTTTCTTTATCAAAAACCAGTAAATTTGGCGAAGGGGTACCAAAGATATAGAAGTCAGAAACTATTCCCCAGAGAAGAAAGGAAAAAAAGAAAAGGAAAAAGAGCAAGAAATAAGGGTGTAAAAGGACAATAGAAAATGACAAACTCGACGACCATGCACATAGAAAAGTATAACATTTATAGTCAACAAAGACTTAATCTGAATACCAGGGCTGTGTTACTCAACCAGGGAAGTAAGAAAATGAAAGGCTAAAAGTCTAAGTTAAGTTTCTAAGCATGTACAAGTGTAAAAGAAGAAGAACCACGAGAAAATAAAGCCATGGAGGAAGTACATTTGACAAATAGAATTGCAACTTTCAACAGCAACTACTTTCCCTGAGCTTACTAATCGCAGTTAAACCCCTCATCCTGTACCAAATACAGGATCTACAGATCAACCTCTGTCTTCATTTCATAACTTTTGGCAGAATCTATTATTGAGCAACCATAAACATTTCCTAATCCCCAAAAAATTCCTGAATAAGAAGACTGCCGGCCAACACAGCCAACAGATGTCACAACTCTTGCACCAATAAACATATTAGTTGACACAAGTGAAAAAATATAGCTATTCTCATAATTTCAAGTAGCTATGTTTTTTGTGGGTCTGACTATCAACAATAAACATATTAGTAAGCCTTTTGAGGATGAAAATATTATGTATTCTGATTTAAAATCATACTCAAGAATGTGGCTGCATAAACACACAAATTTTCCCAAACATAAAATCAAACAACAAAAATAGAAATAAAAATAATAACCGAAAACATTCAATAAAAAATGCGCACCATGCAATGCATTGTGCAAATTCTCATTCATAACAAAAGTCGAAAACAACAATTTCTACTCTTGACTATTTTTTAAAGAAAGATATCACAAACCAGATATCTTTGAATGCTCAATATGAAATGACCATTAGTTAAACATTATTATGCCAGCTAAACTTGTATGTTAGAGAAAGAAAGAAGCAGCAGAACAAACCCAACTAAGAGAAAGAAAGAACTCCAAAAATTTTTTTTTTAAAAAAAAAAACAAAATGGAAAAAAGCGAGATTAAAGAAAGGCGCCGGCATACAAATGTGCAGTTATTAGTTTGATCGAAGTTATATTTATTTTACTTTTCAGTTCATATGGAAAGGATTAAGAAAATAAACACATTACTTAGTCGGCCTAAGCAGAAAGAAACAAATTTTCCATCAAGAAAAAATATTTAAATTGCAACACTTTGCAGTTAGTTGAGAAATAACTAATGCTCTTCTAAATTAATTCGTTGTTTGCCATGATAATTGATTTCCAAATCCCAATATTCAGAAATTACAACAAAATACAGCTAATCCCATACAAACAAATGAACCAAAATCTAAAGAAATTTATATAATAATATAAAAACATATGCTTACAGGGATGAAGCAGACGAAGAGGCAGTTAAGAACTGTGTCTGGTTTAACGTGATCACGTCTGATATCCTTTGAGAATTAGCTAACAATTACCCTTCCCTGCATTTGTTCACACAAAATCTAACAAGGCTAAAAGCTGCCTTCTCGGCCTGCAATACCAGAATCAATGTTACCAGTCAGATGCCAATGACAAGCTTGACAAACCTACTATATTGTTTGCAGATAAAGATGCCCTCAATTTGGACATGTGAAAGGATCTGAATGACTTTATTTGATAGGACTCATGATTCATTATACAAAATATGTATTAAATGAAAGTAGGTATGTACAATGAATCATTGTGACAAGAGAATGTTTATTGCCTTATATTATAAAATTCGAGACATTTTTTTTATTATTTTTATATGGATATTTTCAACCTTATTTATTTGTATAAGTTTTATGCATTAAGTGATTCAGAAAAAACATATAACATTTGCTTTAGGACACGTTTTTTCATAAAAATCATTCAACACATTTTGTACTTTATACATGGTAATTATATTGATTGACATCAAAACAATGCTTTATGAAGAAAATTATTGCATCTGCAATATTGTCTAATTTGTAAATTAAACATAGGAGAACTCCCTTCGTATTAGAATTATAAAAGAACAAGAATAAAATAATATGGGTAAGAGATATTAATATAAGAGAGCCATTTTGTAATTATTGCAATAAGCTAACCACATATGAAAGATGATAAAATCTCATAGTAGACACAGGAAATGACTGTAGTCAACCCAACCTTTATAGTGGTATAGTAACTATGGAGCTTTTCAATATACTATGAGTCCGAACAATCCTGCAAAATGGTTTCCCGTCATACATATATTTGCAAATTACCAAGCATCAAAATTAAATATAGCAGTTTCCAATAGATTAGGTAATAAATATACAGTTTAAGTAGAAGTAGGATGCTCGCCCAATACATTTAACATTATTTAAAAAGAGGAAAAAGAACACCTAAGGTGGGTTATGCCCAAGGCAGCTCATATGTTCATTTGTATCCACTCAATATCTCATTTTCGAGAATTCGGCTCCATACTTTTCATCAACATGTTAATAGATCTACAGAGCCAAAAAAACATTTATAAGAAAATAATAACTACAAACCCAAGAAAACACTAATTTGTATAATGAGACTTCTAAAAGATAATGAAGACCATTAGTCACTGAAAAGTGCAAAAGTCCTATGGCCGTAGTTCACAAAAGGTTAAAATAGGAGCATGAAACACAACCACTACGATACTTTCCAAAAAAAATATCATACTCACATTAGCCATTGGGTTTAAATATTTTAAATCAGTTTAAGTAAAACAATTTAAACTAAAAAACTGTCTGGGGCTGTAAATGTCGAAGTCTGCAAGAAGGTCCAAAAAGAGAAGATCCCAGACCATTATTAAATGACATAGACCATTATTAAATGACATGGATCCTTCATCTCTAAGCACATTCATATAAACAGACCACTTTCTAATCTAAATGATTAAAATGGGTAACTGGTAAATTAGAAAGATAGTTGTACATCTATCGTTGTTTTGTATCTGACACTCAGACATATGAATTGGAGAAGGGTATTCGTATTTCAATCGAGAGAAAAATGAGGTTTTGTCTTTTAGATAGAAAATCAAGTGAGAAAGATGGCCAAAATTGAAAAAATGAACATGCCATTCCAGATTTTCGAGCAAGAAACTGTCTAATCACTGTGCCTGAAAATAAGGGGAGCAGGAAAGACCAACTTTTTTAAAAGGGGGCCAGAAATTGTCTAATCACTATGCCTGAAAATAAGGGGAGCAGGAAAGACCGACTTTTTCAAAATGGCATTTGTGTAATTACATAAACTGTGATATGAGCAGGGACATCATTTGCAAAAAGAGTGGATATTCAGGGGTATTTTGGTCCAAAAAAATCGCCACGTGTCAGGCTCCTAATCCTTCACACTTTTGCTTATATGTATAGGAAAGATATAAAATCTCATGATCCAATTTATACACAAAATCAATATTAACTGAACATACGATATATCTCTTCTTTTTGAACTCGTGACCTATTGGTCTCAAGTGGATATATCACTTATTTGAACGTTCAGATTGTTGTGCGGTTTAATTATGTATTTGAACGTTCAAGGCCAAAACACATATTCTTACATAGTTGCAGGACAAATTTTGCAAAAATACCAACATGCGTAGAAAAAAGAGAAGAAAAAAACAAAACAAAGAGAACACATACCCTATTAATCATCTTCTCGAATGCCTCGGACCCATTTTCCTGTATGTGTTTTTCTGCAGCCGTTAGAATGTCATCTGGCTTGCTGAAAATATCCTTCTTCTTAGGGACGTACCAAATATTCAGAGACTTTTGTCGAGTGACCAAATAAGGCCTAACATATTGCTCGTAAACATAAGCAGCCTCACTGATGTACGGTATGACTAACCAGCAGGTGATTATTAGCTTTGCATACGACCAGAAAGGTAACCTAGGATATGAACACATTGCACATGATTAAATAACACATTTAACTTGTGATGAAGATGAAAAATGAACAGAGAATGTCCTTTTGGAACATATTTTTCTGCTTCTTATTTCATTTTCTTTGTTCCGTATTTTCGAATAGCAAGGAAAGAAAACAAATGATGTGCAAGCTGGACAAAGCAAATACAACCGATACTCGATAATGACACATCAATAGGTTTGTTGTCCCCAATATATTAGTAATATAAATCTTTTCATTATCACTATCTTGTTAATATCTTAAACAAAAATAGTCCGTAAAATATAATTTATTTTGTGTTTTATATCCTAGAGACAAGTCCAGCTTCAATTTTTTTCGGAAACGTTCTCCAGATTTCATCTCATATAAAGCTTTCGTTTCCAAGAACTTCAACTCCAAGAAAAAAAAAAGAAAATAAATATACAGGATTTTCTCAAGAATAACTTAAATATAAACCACTAAACCACCACAGTACATACAAAAAAGGTACAATAACACCAATATAACAGCAATTTAATCAAGCCCAATAGTCAACAGAATCAGCAAATAGATGTCTAAGACCTATATAGGCCTTGTTTGGTAATAAGCGTTTTGGGGTTAAATTAGAAGTTTGAGGTCAATTACAAGTTCTGACAGCACAACCTCTAATTTATTGTTCAGTAAGTAGCAGTTTGAAACGGCCTTTCGGATCCACAAAGCTACTTACGAAAAGGCTAGAAATGCGAGCTTTTGGGATGGAGAATTGTAAAACTAGTTGTTTCTTACATATCAAACAGCTAAGTATTACCAAACTTTTGCATAATCCGCTAATCCAATGAGGTAGTCAACAACTAATTCAATCAGTTATCCACTATCCAAACATGGCCTACGTCTACGCGGATAATTGTTCCAAACAAAAGAAAGAGAACACTTACCATTCATTATGTTTTTGCAAAAGTAAGCTCAAACAAGGTAATCATGAAGTAAAGAACCCAATAAGAAAGCCATTGCTGATCATCAACAGGCGACTTTGTCTCGATTGCCCAAATAGACGCATATCTGCAAATCCTCAAAATCCCACCACCATTAGCCCATATTATCACCAAATCAGTAGACAAACAGATCAAACAAATCACTCTTACAAACAAAATAGTATCTTTTTGCTGAAATACACCTAAATTATAATATAGCAGCTATAGGACTATGAAAAGAAGACAGAATTAAAGAAATAAATCCACTCACAGAGGATAAAAATTTATAGCAGCGAATGTCGGAATTTTGGCGTGAATCGCCGGAGGAGGACAAGCAATCGATGAAAGAAGGCACTAGATACAATTCACTCTCAAGTCTCCAGAGCTCTGAAATGTTTTTCAAACCTTCCCAGAATGAAAATAATGATAAGGTCGGGCGGGCTTGTGACTGAAAAAAGGGGAAAAATAAAAGAAATTGTGTCCAAGGGCAATTAGGTACTTTTGCAAGCTAAAATGGCTATATTTCATTCTTTTTAAAAAGATGGCTAGATTTCATTTTTTTTTTTTTCTTTTGTTTAAAGGCTATAAAGGGGCATTACCACCCTAAAGAATGCAACTAGGGATGTCAATAAAACCCGTAGGGTCGGGTTACCAGCGGGTTACCCGCATTTTCGGGTCGGGTAAACCCGAGATTGTTGGGTTTCGGGTCGTGTTCGGGTAGAATTATGCTACCCGAAACCCGGGTCGGGTCGGGTCGGGTGCGGGTATAGTAGGAAAACCCGTTACCCGACCCGATTACCCTACCCGTTTACCCGCAATCATTAAATCTTATATATATATATATTTACAACTTTATTATAAATATAAAAGTAGTCATGTGTTATTTTTAAAAATTAGATTATCTATTATAATTTTGATTAATGGTTAAATTTTATTTTATTTTTTATGATTCTATTATCAGTTTTTGTTGATTGTACAATAAACAAATAAAATTCATAATTTTTAAATTTTATATTATTATATAGACTATAAAAGATAAATAATTATATCTCATTATTTATTTAAAAAATAATTTAATTTTTTTTATAGTTTTTTATTGTCAAATAGTTAATAAATTATTTGTTACATTATAATTAATTGTGAAATTATTTTATTTTATTTTTTCATATGAAACAAGATGAGTCAGATAAAGTCCAAATTTAAGACACGGACAACCCGTTTACCCGACGAAAACCCATAACCCGCCGGGTAAAACCCAACCCGAACCCGAAGATCACTAGCCGGGTAACGGGTCGGGTTTGGGTAGGGTAAATTATATGCGGGTCAGGTTCGGGTTTGCCAAAACCCGTACCCGACCCGACCCATTTACATCCCTAAATGCAACCTTTACGGGAACATGGCAATACATTCCTTCCAGACCTCGCCTCATATATCAATTGATTCCAACAATTATTTGTTATCAGCAAAAGGAGGCAACCTGCTCTGAAATTCGCATATCCCAACTGCTAGGTGCATAAAATGTTTGCTACTCTGCAATTAATAATGCATCATCATAGATTTAGGCCACTAAATGAAAAGTCGGCCTAACCCAACTCCAGCTCAAGAATTTAGGATAGTTAAGAGAAAACACTATGCATCCCAAAGTATGGGATGCAACAACATAGGGCATGGATAAAGAGGGTCATAAAAGATAACAATTTCCTAATGTGTTGCGCAGATAGACAGGCAGAGAAGATATCATTATCGGCTAAATGTGAAGAGAATTCACTTAAGGTGTGAGTAACCCAACCCAGCGAGAGGTCCTGGAATTAATAATCTAACGTGAGATCATAACATCGTCATAACTGTATATCATTGCTAGCTAGAATCTCTCATAGGAAAAACTGTATCCACTAAACTTGCAATCACTTAAAAAAAAAGAGCGAAACAAAAACAAACGGTAAGCTGTTTTAGAAGCAAAGAAAAATTGATAACTTAAACATAAAGTCAATACAACAAAAGAAACCACAAACAAGGAAGAGTGCTGGAGCAGTCCAACAACAAAGTAAACTAAGGACCATGTAGACATCCACAGCAGATACCATTCAAACAAATGAAAAAACGCAACACTCAAACAAAGAAAGATGCCATAAAATGGCTCTAATTAAATTTCCTCTTAACCGCCGGACATGTGATTGGACCAATGGAGCTCTTAATGTAAGGGAAAACCCGGGCAATTTCTTGATCATCATGGATTCCGAGATTCTCCAAGTCTCTGGTAGCACAATCGTAAAGCAGCAAGTCACCTTTGGAGTCCTGAAAAAACAATTTTTCGTTCTTGTAGAGTCCCAACACCTTACGAGGAGCAGCAGATGCAGGGACATCGAACGTCGACACAAGTAACCAATTACTCTCATTCCTCCACGCCCAAATCTCAAAAGTAAAACAATAATTGTCCTCTTCATCGCAGCAGATAACAGCCAGCGACCCATGAAACTCGACAACCGCAACTCGCAGCAACTTCATCAGCTTCTCCTCCTTCGGTAAACGGATAAGATCAGCACAAAACATCTCGTTAGAAAAGTCGAACGACAGAATAGTAACACCACCACCCCTCCAAAAAGCATTAACCACCCAATAGAGAAAACCGTTAACGCATATTGACGAGCTTCCTAAATCTGTTAGGGTCCTGGTACCGTAAGGATACCGAATCTCCTTCCACGAACCGGTTCTGAGCGACAACACCTCTGCGTAGACTTCCATGGCGGGATTGTCGTCATTCATCCAACATCTGAGCGCCTTATAGTCACCGGATAAAGGATCAAACCCAAAGCCGCTGAGCCACTCGTTGTTCGTAGTTGGGAAAACCGAGGGGTAACAGCCGACGGGCCTCGATGCCGCCATGTCCCACAGAAGGTCATATGGATGAGGATTTTGTGCGCATAGCACCCAGATGTAGGAGTCGCAGCTTCCCATAACGGGGTAGCCGGAAAACTCATGGACAGTGTAGTTTTCGACTCTGATTAAAGACGACAAGTTGTGAGGAAAATCATCATCGTCGTCCGGCACTAACCTGAAAGTGAAAGAACTGTTTTTGTTGTTTTCGGTTGTTATTACAGAGTAATCCTTGTTTCCGTTGCGAGCGTGACTGACGAGGAACATCAGATTGCTCGTCGAATCTCGGCGTCTAGCATTAGCGGATTGGACCGGCTTCGAAACGCCGTTGGCAGGTGGATTGGTACAGTAGGAAAGGCGTTGGAAAACGCTAATCCGCCTTGTCTTTCTCGAGGAATTGGTGGTGCTTGAGAGGGATCTCATGGCTCTCTTAGCTGAACACGAAGAAGAAAAACGAACGCGATATACGAATCCCTAATTACTTCTCTCAACAGGAATCAACTAAGAACATATCTGTGAATTGGGGGTATTTAAAGTTTAAACAAACTATAGCGTAATGACACGATTCCTAGTTCAACCTAGTCCAACTCCGAAAAGGAAAATCAAGTTTTTCTAAATCAAAAGAACGTACAATTTCTTCCCAATATCAACGGGTACAACAAAAACTTGGACTACATTTATCAACTCTCAATCCAACTTAACCTAATAATTAAAAATTAATACAAAAGACTGCAAACACTATTCTAATAATATGTTATACATCCTTGATTCATCCTTTCCTACTAGACGTTAGCCCACAAAACACCAATATACACTAAACTCCTGTAGCGCCCCGAACTCGTGCCATTCATTTTATGCATATTTAGTATTTCTCATGATAAATTAATTAATGTTAATGTTAATGTTATTTTATTTTATTATTGAGCTCGATTTTTATGTATTGATTAAGTGAGTGTCTACACTCGTTAATTATAAATATTGATAATTGGAAAAATTATTTAGATGTCCTCATTTATTTAATTTTCCTAAGTATTAAATAGTCATAATATTAATATAATTTTTATTATATTAATGGGATAGATTAATTTATTAATTAAAACCTTAGCAGTAATTAGCAGAAGTATTAATCTAAGATTTTGAGCACCAAAATCGGCCCTAAGGAGAGAAAAAACGTGAGGTGTGAGAAAAGATAAGAGAGAAAAATCTTGTCTTGATCACCAAGCCAAAAAGAATCCCACACACATGGAAAATAGGAATCCTTTTCCTAATCCAAGTCTTAGGAATCCTTTTCCTAATCCAAGTCTTATAAACCTAGCTGTATAAATATATCTCTTCCCTCATGGGATTTATTTTTCCCTACGCTAATTATTTCACAAGATCCAAAAATCTCATCTTCAAAAAAAAAAAAGGGAACGCACGCTCGCAACAAAAAAAAAAAAAGAAGAGAAAAACTACATCCCTTCACACGTTCAAGCCTACCGCCAAGAGCCCGAGCTTTTTCACGAGTCATTCTTTTCTTCTTTTTCCCGAGCACGGTAAACCCTCTTTTCGATTCTTGGGCTGAATTTAATGTTCATAATCTTAATAAATCATGATAAGATATGTAAAATAACTAGAGAATTATATAAGATTCAATGATTTTCTTTTATATTTAATGAAAGACCAAGTTGGATCTTGGACAATTTGATAATTTTAAAGTATGTTTAATGTCTAAGAAGTTGATAATAAAGCTTGCTTAATGAAAATTATGTGTCATGTTGAATTGAATGATTATTGATGATGATCTATTGAAGTTGTGCCTGAAATTTCTGTTTCGTGGCCTCTGTTGTGAGCCGTTTTTGGCGACCAAGAACTCGTTTCTTGGGAATGTGTTCTTCAGATGATATGTGGAAAATTGTGTATGGTTTCAGTAGGCTTTGGAATTTTGGAAATCGGAGTTCATATGGATTTTATATGATTTTTACAAGTCAGTTATGTGCCCAGTTTTTATGAAGTTAGGACTCAGAATATACCTTTAATGTATGACTGACTTTGATGTGTCAAACATGCTCAAATGTGAAAATGGTCTTCATGAGATATGTAGCCATATGTGTGTAGTTTCTGTAAGCTCTGGAATTTCATTATTTTATGACCTATAGCTCGAGATACATGAAAATTACTGAGTCTCTGTATGTAATATAAGTTGATTTCTGGCAGTTTATATAATCTGAATGTTTCAAGATGAAACTCGATGATAATATCATTATTTGCCAATTTGGTCTTTAGGAAAGTTTTAGATAATTAAGTTGGCTATCTTGTGGTTTTTGAATCTTATGAAAATCATGTCTGTAGCTTCATTTATCTTGCAATTACTGAAGTCCTGTCAGCTGTTTTACTTCAATCGTTGACTGCGTCTATGAATTTGATGGTTGTTATATTATGTGCATTTAAATGACGTTATCTGTTTGAGTTGTCATCATGAAAGTTGTAGAGTCATGAGTTAGGGATAATTTCCAATTAGAATAATCATGATATGACCTATGGACTGAAAGTTACATGCATTCTAAGTTCATCGCGCATGCTGAAAATTGTATAAGCTCATGTTTGGAATTCCAAATTTGATTGTTATTGTTTAAAGACATGTTTATGTGGCATAACTGATCCATGTCATGCTATTTGAAGTTTATATGATCCTTCAATTCCCTATGTGATAAAATTTAAGCAAGTTAAGTTATCAACCAATCGAAAAGACTTAAACATAAACAAACGTTTTCAAAGTATGCAAGCAAGGCGAAGCCGAGCAAGCAAGTTTTCAAAGTTCACGTATATGTATAAGAGTAAGTATGAGTTTAAGTTAAGCCATGATAAGATTCTAAGACATGCCCCAATGAATGTAGTTATCGAGGAGTCGAGCCCTCAGGTTCTTTCAAGTTCAAGCCTTTAAGTCGAGCATTCCAAAAAAAAAGGTGGGGGAAGTTCTACGTTATTTATCCTTTTTGATTATCTATGTTTTGAATGAAGTTAAGTAGCTTGCATAGTACCCATGTTTATACAATGTTCCAACATTCGAGCAAGTCGCTTGTTGCAGTACCAAGGTTCACGGATTATAACTCTAGAGGGTGGCTAGATGCTAGGGTTAGAGTATGTAAGTGCGTGCATGTAACCTTCGTTGGTGCACACTTCGAACGGTTGTCCCCGTCGATAAGACTGTACGGAGCCATGATGAGGGCTGTCTTCCTTCAACCCCACGGGTGGTACTCTCGTCAAGCCTAGTTGGCCGTGCCGCGAGAGGCAATGTTCTCCCACCACCATAAAGTGGTATAAGGAGTTTGACGAGGGGTGGGAGTGTGACGATAGTGTACTCACGTGCGTGCTATGACTTTAGTGTTTAGTTGTCTAATAGGGTTGTAGTAGCAAGAAAGTCTTTCGACTTGTGGGCAACCACTCGCCGGGAGCTCATGATTATGTTGAGTATACCTAATGATTTCATGCATGATAGTTGGTTAGGATGGTAACTTAGAAGGATCTCTCACTGAGTAAGTGGAAATGCTCACACCCTATTTGTTTTCCACACCCAGGTATATGGCGAGCTGGCATTGGAGCGATGGCGAGGGTGGTCACATAGTCATAGAATTATAATATGATTCGAGTTTCTACGTTTCCGCAATTAGTTATGTTTTTATGGAATATTCATGTTTAAAGCAAAGTGTATGTCATCGATATGCAAAGTTCAATGTTAAGCCAAGGTCACATGTAAGCCCTCAAGGCATTGCCATGGAAAGTTTATCTTTTATGTCTAATGTTTTCAAAGTAAGACAAAGTCATGAGTTGTTCGCGAAATGTAAGTTAAGTTTCAAATGCAAGTAAGTTTATTTTAGTAACGCCCTAAGTTTAAGTAAAGATTTCCAAGTATTGTTTCAAAGAAAAATTTACTCTGAATTTTCAATTGATTTCAACGTACGAAAAGTGGGGCGTTACAGTTTGGTATCAGAGCGGGTTTTTACGTTTCTGTAGACCCGTAAAACTTTTCTAAAATGTTTCCAAACGAGGTCGACCACTCGCCACCGTCGCGCCATGCCAACTCCGAGGTATGTTATTTTGAGTTAAAGTTATTATTATGCGCATAATAGAATAGCATGAGTTGGGGCTTAAGATTCTATCCACAAGAAAAGTCGAACCCTAGAGATGATCAAACGTAGTGAGCGTAGAAGCAAATGATTAACTCTAGTACCCTTCAGAAATGGCGAGAGGACAGAATGTGGTTCCACCAGCTACCGGCATGGATCAGGCTAAGATGATGGGACATTTCCGGAGGATGGATCCACCCATATTCACTGGAAAGGAAGGACCGGCCCACGTAGATGAGTGGTTTATGGCGATGGAAGACATCTTCGAGGTTTTGGGTTGCTCGAACGAACAGAAGATAACATGCGGTCAATACCAACTAAGGGAGGATGCTAAGAGGTGGTGGACCACCTACTGGAGGACGAAGCCCGCGGCTACTCGTGCGGCACTTACTTGGAATCAACTTAAGGTCATTATGACGGACAAGTACTATCCTCAGCACTACACCGAACAACTGGAGCAAGATTTCTGGAACCTGACTCAAGGAAGCATGACGGTGGATGACTACGAAAGGGAGTTCACTAGGCTGAGCTACTTCGTGGAGAGCTTGGTGGACACGGATGATAAACGAGCTAAGAGGTTTAGAGGGGGTTTGAAGCCTTCCATCCGACACTTGGTGGCGAGCCACGGAAACCTGCCCTATGCGGAAACCGTGGACAGGGCACAACAAATTGAGGCAAGCTTCAGACTGGAAAGGGAAGCCACTCAGGTCGTGGAGACTCAATCTTTGGGCAACAACAAGAAAAGGAAGCTAGAACAACCGAAGAAAAGGGAAGAAGGTGGCCAGGCTCTTCAACCCCAACCGATGCGGCAAGTGCTCGCTGGGGATAGGCTGGATTGCAACAGATGTGGTAAGAGGCATCGGGGTGAGTGTCTACTGGGGCAAAACGTCTGTTTTCGTTGTAAGAAACCCGGACACGTGAGGGCAAACTGTCCGGGGATCGATCAACCACCACCACCACCACAGCAGAACGTGCCTCCGACAAGACAATGGAGACTAGGGGAAGGAGGTCCCGCAAGAGTCTACAAGATGACCGGGAATGAGGAGGAAGCCAAGAAGAAGGAGCCGGCGTGATTGTCTATTCGCCGTCTGGATTTTTCTTTTTTTTTAGGATTTTAAACTATTGCTTTTGATTGCATTCGGATGTTTGTTTTTCTTTTATTTTCACTGGTTGGATATTTTCAAAATATTTAGATTGAGACCCTGCAAGTTTTTCTGAATGGATGTTTTTATTTTTTTTATTGTGTCTCGTAAGTTATGGATATATGTGGTGGTTTGGATTGTGTTGAATAGATGGTGGCTATGGTATACAACAAGGGTTTTGGACCAGGCAACCGCACTGCGAAGAGAATCAAGGAGTTTAACCAGTTAGTATACGATGAGAGGAAGTCTGTGGGCGAGAACATTCAAGCTGTACTCGACCACTGGGAAAGAGCAAGAGAATGGCGTAAGGACGATGCACTCACCAATTGGGATGGCTGCAGGAAGTTACTTACTGCATTGCCAACAGCATGGAAGGTTAACGCCAACAGATTCTACATAGAGCTTTTGACGGAAGGTATGAGGGTTAGAAACAAGAAGAAGGAAGACTTGGTTAACTTTTATGACTTTGTGATCAAACTCGGGCGTCTGTGGGAAGAAAGAGAAGTGCCGTTAGGAACCGGAGAGACATCTAATGATAGTGAGCCGACTGATGACGAGGGTCTCTTTGCTCCACCCTCAACCCAAGATAGTAACTAGGAATATCGTAAGAGAATAAGTTTGATCAACTCTAGCAATAAGAACTTTTTCCGGGGACGGAAAATTTTTAAGGAGGTTAGAATGTAGCGCCCCGAACTCGTGCCATTCATTTTATGCATATTTAGTATTTCTCATGATAAATTAATTAATGTTAATGTTAATGTTATTTTATTTTATTATTGAGCTCGATTTTTATGTATTGATTAAGTGAGTGTCTACACTCGTTAATTATAAATATTGATAATTGGAAAAATTATTTAGATGTCCTCATTTATTTAATTTTCCTAAGTATTAAATAGTCATAATATTAATATAATTTTTATTATATTAATGGGATAGATTAATTTATTAATTAAAACCTTAGCAGTAATTAGCAGAAGTATTAATCTAAGATTTTGAGCACCAAAATCGGCCCTAAGGAGAGAAAAAACGTGAGGTGTGAGAAAAGATAAGAGAGAAAAATCTTGTCTTGATCACCAAGCCAAAAAGAATCCCACACACATGGAAAATAGGAATCCTTTTCCTAATCCAAGTCTTAGGAATCCTTTTCCTAATCCAAGTCTTATAAACCTAGCTGTATAAATATATCTCTTCCCTCATGGGATTTATTTTTCCCTACGCTAATTATTTCACAAGATCCAAAAATCTCATCTTCAAAAAAAAAAAAGGGAACGCACGCTCGCAACAAAAAAAAAAAAAGAAGAGAAAAACTACATCCCTTCACACGTTCAAGCCTACCGCCAAGAGCCCGAGCTTTTTCACGAGTCATTCTTTTCTTCTTTTTCCCGAGCACGGTAAACCCTCTTTTCGATTCTTGGGCTGAATTTAATGTTCATAATCTTAATAAATCATGATAAGATATGTAAAATAACTAGAGAATTATATAAGATTCAATGATTTTCTTTTATATTTAATGAAAGACCAAGTTGGATCTTGGACAATTTGATAATTTTAAAGTATGTTTAATGTCTAAGAAGTTGATAATAAAGCTTGCTTAATGAAAATTATGTGTCATGTTGAATTGAATGATTATTGATGATGATCTATTGAAGTTGTGCCTGAAATTTCTGTTTCGTGGCCTCTGTTGTGAGCCGTTTTTGGCGACCAAGAACTCGTTTCTTGGGAATGTGTTCTTCAGATGATATGTGGAAAATTGTGTATGGTTTCAGTAGGCTTTGGAATTTTGGAAATCGGAGTTCATATGGATTTTATATGATTTTTACAAGTCAGTTATGTGCCCAGTTTTTATGAAGTTAGGACTCAGAATATACCTTTAATGTATGACTGACTTTGATGTGTCAAACATGCTCAAATGTGAAAATGGTCTTCATGAGATATGTAGCCATATGTGTGTAGTTTCTGTAAGCTCTGGAATTTCATTATTTTATGACCTATAGCTCGAGATACATGAAAATTACTGAGTCTCTGTATGTAATATAAGTTGATTTCTGGCAGTTTATATAATCTGAATGTTTCAAGATGAAACTCGATGATAATATCATTATTTGCCAATTTGGTCTTTAGGAAAGTTTTAGATAATTAAGTTGGCTATCTTGTGGTTTTTGAATCTTATGAAAATCATGTCTGTAGCTTCATTTATCTTGCAATTACTGAAGTCCTGTCAGCTGTTTTACTTCAATCGTTGACTGCGTCTATGAATTTGATGGTTGTTATATTATGTGCATTTAAATGACGTTATCTGTTTGAGTTGTCATCATGAAAGTTGTAGAGTCATGAGTTAGGGATAATTTCCAATTAGAATAATCATGATATGACCTATGGACTGAAAGTTACATGCATTCTAAGTTCATCGCGCATGCTGAAAATTGTATAAGCTCATGTTTGGAATTCCAAATTTGATTGTTATTGTTTAAAGACATGTTTATGTGGCATAACTGATCCATGTCATGCTATTTGAAGTTTATATGATCCTTCAATTCCCTATGTGATAAAATTTAAGCAAGTTAAGTTATCAACCAATCGAAAAGACTTAAACATAAACAAACGTTTTCAAAGTATGCAAGCAAGGCGAAGCCGAGCAAGCAAGTTTTCAAAGTTCACGTATATGTATAAGAGTAAGTATGAGTTTAAGTTAAGCCATGATAAGATTCTAAGACATGCCCCAATGAATGTAGTTATCGAGGAGTCGAGCCCTCAGGTTCTTTCAAGTTCAAGCCTTTAAGTCGAGCATTCCAAAAAAAAAGGTGGGGGAAGTTCTACGTTATTTATCCTTTTTGATTATCTATGTTTTGAATGAAGTTAAGTAGCTTGCATAGTACCCATGTTTATACAATGTTCCAACATTCGAGCAAGTCGCTTGTTGCAGTACCAAGGTTCACGGATTATAACTCTAGAGGGTGGCTAGATGCTAGGGTTAGAGTATGTAAGTGCGTGCATGTAACCTTCGTTGGTGCACACTTCGAACGGTTGTCCCCGTCGATAAGACTGTACGGAGCCATGATGAGGGCTGTCTTCCTTCAACCCCACGGGTGGTACTCTCGTCAAGCCTAGTTGGCCGTGCCGCGAGAGGCAATGTTCTCCCACCACCATAAAGTGGTATAAGGAGTTTGACGAGGGGTGGGAGTGTGACGATAGTGTACTCACGTGCGTGCTATGACTTTAGTGTTTAGTTGTCTAATAGGGTTGTAGTAGCAAGAAAGTCTTTCGACTTGTGGGCAACCACTCGCCGGGAGCTCATGATTATGTTGAGTATACCTAATGATTTCATGCATGATAGTTGGTTAGGATGGTAACTTAGAAGGATCTCTCACTGAGTAAGTGGAAATGCTCACACCCTATTTGTTTTCCACACCCAGGTATATGGCGAGCTGGCATTGGAGCGATGGCGAGGGTGGTCACATAGTCATAGAATTATAATATGATTCGAGTTTCTACGTTTCCGCAATTAGTTATGTTTTTATGGAATATTCATGTTTAAAGCAAAGTGTATGTCATCGATATGCAAAGTTCAATGTTAAGCCAAGGTCACATGTAAGCCCTCAAGGCATTGCCATGGAAAGTTTATCTTTTATGTCTAATGTTTTCAAAGTAAGACAAAGTCATGAGTTGTTCGCGAAATGTAAGTTAAGTTTCAAATGCAAGTAAGTTTATTTTAGTAACGCCCTAAGTTTAAGTAAAGATTTCCAAGTATTGTTTCAAAGAAAAATTTACTCTGAATTTTCAATTGATTTCAACGTACGAAAAGTGGGGCGTTACAACTCCAATCAAATAAATTAGTCATGTCCATGCCCTTACTCTGAAAACCAGAACAATGAATTTATGACATGATTGGGAGGCAAAAAGACACGTCTACGACTCCATCCAATGTCAATTTCCAATATACGAAAGCAGAAAACTCTTCGCACATTTGGTCAATCAGACTTTTTGAATTCCTAGAAAACGATTTTTTCATAAAATCTATATTTATATTAAAGGGAGTCCTATCTACCAAATTTAGTAGCTAGAAAAGTCAACAACATTTATTGTCATTACTATTTCCATATTATACTGTTTTATTTAATATTTGTTTTTCTGTTACGATTTTTAAAAATAGATATGGTCAAATTCTCTCATCATTAATTACTTTCTATTAATTATAATTTATTTATTTATTATTTTCTTAGCAAAAACGAATCAACATTAATTGATTTCCTTAAAATGTGGAAGTTGTTGCTTTATTTTTGTACAGAAAATCGGGCTTCATTATAGAAATTTGTTCAATTACACAATGAATTTGCTATGATATAATTATTTTTTATGGGAACTTTTTTTTTTAACATAAAAGTATGGCATTTCAATAAGATTTTCGATTTTTTAAGACTGATTGTTATCATGCTATGAAATTGAACATTTCAATATACCTTAACAAAATATACACGTGGTGTATACATCAGTTAATAGAAATATAGAATCCTCATATTTTTATATATGTATGTAATTTTTCTATTACCAAATTTAATTGATAGTTATTGTGTTATGAGTTTTTTCATAATTGTTACTTGGTTGTTGTGATATTTAGTTTGTTTGGTGTCGCAAAAATTTTAATCTATATATATAATAAGAATAATCATTACAATGCAAATTAGAAAAATATTGATATTAGAAGAGATTGAGTTCATGACTTTTCTTAAATCAAAGTTGTTTAATTAGTATACAAAATTAAATTCTAAAAAAATATATGCGTATATTTTGTACATTATTTATACACTATTTAATTTTAAATTTATTTACATATTTTAAATTGATTACTTATATAAATAATACCAACGTGCATTAAATATATTTCATTACATAAAATAAAAAGGCCAAGAAGACGTACAACTTGTATAACTTTATAAATAATAATGACATTATATGATAACAGAGTTTAATAATTAACTACTATATACTGAATAAGAATAAGTTTTAGAAATAAAAGAATGAAAAATACTTGCGTGTATCATTTACCGGCATTATTTTGACAAAATTAGCTTAATTGTGCAACATTTATTAAAAATTACGAAAAAAGAATTCGTTTAATTTTTCAAAATATAAGAGGAAAGGCGCATGTTTGATAAACAAAAGGGTTTATTTCATCCTAAAATATTTTATAACAACTAAACTAAAAAGCATATTAATTTTGAAATTATACAAAATAATAATAGTAACAATAAAAATAATATAAAAAATAAAAACAGCAGACACGAATCTCCACAGTTGATGGCACAGGATAAGTGGGATTCCAACGGTCAAATTTTTGAAACAAATAAAGGGCCACTTTTTAAGGTTAAATTGGAATAGAAAAATAAATTTGATTTTCTCTTTTCAGCTATCGTCTTCTTCCCTCAAGATCAAGATTTGCAGAGTTGGATTGTGGAAACAATGGTGATGTGCGAAGCGAGGTATGAGGCTGTGCGGCAGAAGAGATTGGAAGAGAACAAGAAGAGAATGGAGGAACTCCATCTCCCGCTTCTCTCTCAAACACTCCTCAATGCTTCTTCTCCTAAACCCTCCCCGGTACTCTCTCTCTCTCTCTCTCTCTCTCTCTCTCTCGCACTATCGTATGCTATTTGAAAAAACCCCTTTTTCCTGTTTGGATTTGATGAACATAAAGATGAAGAAGACAAAACCCCGAGTTTCCAAGACACAGCTTGTCCCTGTCCGAAGATCACTAAGATTTTCCAACAAATCAGCTCCGCAGTTCAAAGAGGTTTTTTCAATTTCTCATTTCTTTGCTTTTTTTTTTCCTTTTTCTTAAAAAGAAAATAACAAAAGAATTTTTGCAAATAAAAAAAAAACCCAATTTTCTGAGCTTTTTCTATTGATCTATATATGTTCACAGGTGACGTTTTATGAGCGAATTCAGATTCCTCGAAGGTATGGTCTTGACATTGGTTCAAACACTACATTCTGAAAAATGCTATAATACATATGCATTTCTAATTGTTGTGATTTGCAACCTGAATAGAGTAACTCAAAGGCCGAGGGATTTTTCGAATCGGGTTTATGCTTCGGATGAAGCAAGGGAATTTGCAATCAGAAAAGCAGAGAAATTGGAATCAAGTCTCGGGTCCGAACATCCGACTTTTGTGAGATCCATGCTCCCATCTCACGTTAGCGGAGGTTTTTGGCTAGTGAGTGCCTATCATTTTCTGGGTATAATGTATCACAGATTCTATTTTGTGGCTAGGACTAATTTATACAAGTCCCACTTTAGAAACAATGTTATGATTTCCAATTTATATGATTTCCATCCACATTTTCACTTTCTGCTTCGAGATTCACTTGGATTCAAAATTTTGTAAATCTGAGGTAAAGTATGTTTATATGTTCATTGTGACTAGCTAGAACTTGAAAGAAGAGAGAGAACCAAAAAAAAAAAAAAACNACAAAAAAAAAAAAAAACAATTATAGTTATCCATATTTATTTATATATGATTCAAAAAATGCAGGGCCTTTCTATGTCTTACTGCAAGAGGATACTCCCTAAGAATGATGGAGTGATCCAATTGGTAGACGAGCAAGGGGACGAGTGGCCCGTTGTCTATTTGGCTCGTAAAACTGGGCTTAGCGGTGGCTGGAAAAAGTTCTCAATTGATCACAACTTGGTTGATGGGGATGCTCTTGTTTTCCAGTTGATCAAACCATCCGTGTTTCGAGTATGGCTCAAACTTTTTTGCGTTTTCCGAAACTCTTTGCTGAATTTGAATTGCACAATTTAAGTAACAGTTTATTAATGTCTTTTATATTCCAGGTCTACATCATAAGGGTTGATCATTCTGGCAATGCAGCCAATGACAAAAAATGAACAATGTTGATCATTGGCAAGTCGAGTCTTTATAAGGTAATTTGTGTGGCTCGAGAATTTGTTGATTTGGAATAACCAAGGAATCACCAAATTTTGCAAATAATTGTGCTTAACATATCATTAAAGCTATATATATGTATTCATTAAACCAGTACATTTTTTTTTCACCGGAACTTGAAAGAAAAAGAAAAGAAAATAAGTGATTATGAGCAACAAGATGGAGACTACCCTGTATGTTGTTTTTGACTTATACTTTTCTCTAATTAATTTCATTTTATTTTGGCCACCATCTACAACCATACACAACAAAATCCTGTGAACATTCTTTTTTTAAGTGCCTTTTAAATGCAGATATTATTGGGGTATATATGTTTTACTGAATCATCTAGTTTGAGGGCATTCTAAATTTCACAACGATATTTAACAGGATTTGTCTAAAGTCACGCTCTTTTCATGTACTTTGACAGGTAAGATTACTATCAAACTTCCTTAGTTGGGAAGCATTTTGGTGTTGCAGATGCAGTAACTCAGAGTAGTTAGATAGGAATGGTGAACAGTGTGACATGTAACTTATGTAGGGAGGTCCGAACCAATGTTGGTGGTAATTTAGCATTTATTCTCGAACGGCTTGTGTTTTCAGGACATCTAATCTTGTGCTAGTTTTTGTGTTTCACGTTTTTCTAACCATGAACGTTACTACACCCCATGTGTTAAAAATAGTTCAATTTGAATTAGAATTGCAAATCATCCTAGAGAATGTTGCAAATTTGGTTCTAAAATATGCGGAAATGGTGCTTTTTTTTTTTCGGCAATTCATTTTTTTTTTCTAAATTTTTTTTTTTTTTAACAAACGGCAACCAAACAACTTGTATTAAACTCAGGCCAAAGTGTACACCGAGTACATATCTAGTTAAAAGAACTATCAACTCCAACACACACGAAGGAGAAGATAGGCAACAGGGAAAGAACAATCATCAATTCCCCTCAAGAGCCATTTTGGCTAGAAAATTACTATTCAACAAGCACTACAATCCGAAACAAATACACAAAAATCAAATAATAAGTCTTCACCCAAAATACCAGGAACAAAATCAAAGCCACACCTCCTGTTGAGTCTCCCACTACTTCGTTATTAGCCAAAGACAGCTTAAGGATTTACACTTCAACTTCAAAGCATTCTTCAACATCCACCTTCTTGCTAAATTACCTCCATAAGACTTCCAAAGAAGTCCCTAGATACAACTCATTCCTACAATACTTCAGTTCTTCTTGATGTTGTTCCTCTCAATCCCACCTGATGGGATCGGTGAAGATCGTTGTAAATTATAGACTCTAAGACGTTGTAGATTTCCTTTGATGGAGGTTAGTTAATTCCACTTGGCCGGAAAACTCACTTCGTCGAAAGCTCGGAGTCGCCAGGAGATTGTGCGGGTCGAACGACTCGGCTAGGATGCGCAGATGTTCGTCGCGTCTGTCCGGGCATCGCGGTGCAGCTTGCGGGCGTTTGGGCCGCGCAGTTGTAGTGTGTTTGTCGTGTGTCACGGGTTGCGTGCGTCCGCGGCTGGGCGTTCGTGACGGCAGCGTGCTTCGCCGGGCGCGAACGGACTGTGGTTGTCGATTGCTCGGACGACCTTCGAGCCTTCTGTTGTATTACCCAACACCTCTCCGGTTTGTCTTCATGGGCAACAAGCTTGGAGAGGATTCGATTGGGGGAACTAGGACCGACTCACGATCGTGCGTCTCTATGTCTCTCAATCCCAAGAGTTATGGTGTACATATAGGCTACAATAGGGACCCTAAAGACGCATTAAATTAGGCTTCCAATATATGGGACTAACTGTGGGTCAAGTCCACACCGCTCATATATGAATAATATTGTCATTGCACTAAAGTAGTATTATTGAAACTCCCAATTTAATTTCTAAATTATGATTTGAGCTCTGATTTATAATTACTCGAATTATCTCCCCATGTTTAAGATATAATGTCCATCTCCATCAATCGATTTGATTACTGATAATCAAATCAATTGATCTTTTGTGTCGAAGATAGAACCATTCAATCATTATTATTATTTCGGAACTTAATTCACCTATAGGATTTAACTTACTAATCTTTTTCAGCTCACTTCGGAGACATCATCAAACTGAGGCACATGGTGACCATAAATATTTTAACAACTCACCAACTAAACCAGTTATTGATCCAGAAAGAATAAACCTCACCGTGATGAATTAAAGTAGTAACTACTACATACATGTGCGTGTTTATATCTTACGGGTTAAGCGAATGCAGTAATGAACCAAGACCTAGTTCGTTTACGACGATCAGTATAAAACGACCTGCTCCTCTCCGAGATCCATTCAATGCACAAATATATTAGTGCAATTAATCACTCAAAACCAACTGTACCGTTTCCACTATAACCGTTCCGATGGCTTGTTCAATTTCTATCTAGGTTGTGAACTAATTTCTTTATGTTTTGCTAGCTTCTAATAAATGATCTTGGGTCCATCTACTTACAGATGATCTTCTGTCCATCGCGATAAACCATTTATCCTCATACAAAACAACAGAACATAGAATTGTTTTAATCAAACATGATTTCTCATTTAACATAAATAATGTAAATAACATCTAAAGTCAAGTTTTCAATATATACTCTAACACTACCATACCGTCAAAAGAAATGAAAGCACTAACATATAAGAATTGCTGCCCATCTACCACCCTGTTGTCTCTTCCTTAAGACCTCTCAATATATCGTCCCTTGATTGCTAGGAATTCTAACCCTTCCTCTGTAGCACCTTCGACAACTTCTTCCTTCTTCTCCATTTTCTCTCATACACCCAACTATTGTTAGTTTTCCATAGCCACCCATAAAATAAGTTAAAAGACTTATTCTATCTTTGAGGAATTGGGCATCAACAATATTACAAGTTTCATCCCACCAGCATCTAAAGCCTAAACTTTTATCCTCCAATCTAGTCCAGCTAACCGCTAATAGCTTCTTGCATTTTACTACATTTTGGCACCTGAAAAAGATGTGATCTTAATCCTCTCAAAGCTTTTTAGCTTCTTCTTGATTGGTAGCTTCCATGTAATCTTCCACATTTCCTGAAGGGAAATTTGAGTTTTGCTAGCCTCAGTTGAGTCCAATGCTCTCCTAGAATGAGATAAATTAACCCCTGATCACTTAAGGCTATCTTGAGGATTGTCTGTGCTGCAATTGGGTTAAAAGTTTGCTAAACCAAGTGTTAATCTCTTTCTCACCTATTCTGGCCAATTAGATATCTATCCTAAGTGATACTATCCTTATCCTCATGAAACTGAAAAACAACTTTAAAAAGAATGAAGACTGTGGATCCAAGTAGAATCCCAAAAATATTCAAAAACCTTTCCTGTTTGATTCTATGAGGAACATCATCGATATGCACAACAAATCTATCAATATGAATCCCAACGCATCGGACTGTATAGTTAGGAGGAGGACTTAATGTTTAAAAAAAAAATCAATTGTGAGACAACTTACACAGCCTACGGGGTTGGACGAACGGTTTTGAGACATGTTCTTGAGCCTACTCGTCAAGTCGTCGAGTCATAGCTTGTCCAGGACGTCGAGTCACCGCAGGTGTGCTCGTCACGTCACTATGTGTGTGCAGTTAAACTCGTGTCACTGCATGCGTCTGGCTTGGCGGGTGCTTGGTCGTGCTGGGCATCTGTGCAATGGCTGGCGTTTGCGTGCGGCTGTGTCGCGTGAGTGCGTTGCGGTTTCGTTGCGTGCTTGCAATGTGCCTGCAGGGCGTGTCTCGGGTGTTAGGGAGCGGCGTTTCGATTAAATCGGTAGTGGCGTGAGGCAGTGCGACTGCACTGCTGGGTTTGTTGATCGCCGGTGATTATTTTCTCCAAATTTCGTCTTGATAGGACAAGCCCCGTGGAAGAATATATTTGTTGGATGCAAAAATGAAACCTTACGATATTCTGTTGTATGACCTATTGTAGCGCCCCGTTTATTTGTGGATTATTTGAGAATTATTATTATTATTATTGATGATATTTATTATTGTGATATTATTAATATTATTGTCGTTATTTAATGTCTAAATATTATTGTTTGCCTAATTGTAATTAATTGCCTAATTGTATATTTTTAATTATTAATATTATTATTTTAAAATAATAAATGTAGTAAATAAATATTATTCGGTTGTTATTTTTTTTATCACGCGATTAAATCGAGCCCGAGAACCCAGAATCGAGCCCTATTATTTTCAGCCCATAAGAACTAAATATTCGCGCCCTTTTTGTTCAAGTATTATCGGCCCGGAAAAGCCCTAATATTCTCGCCCAATAACCCGAACCGACCCAAATCTCTTTGGTGTGTCTTAAGGAACAAATAAAACCTAATCTATTAATTTGTACCCTAATCTCTCTCGATCAATCCGCCCGCAGCCTTCTCAATCTCTCTCTCCCTCTCACTCTTTTGCTCGCGGCAGATAGAAGGAAAAACTGATCGCCAATCATCACCATCTTCATCTCGCTAGTAACAGGTCACCGCCCCCTTGCTCGTCGACCGCCGCCCTGCAAACCTCGACGTGAAGCAGCGCCGACGGCTCTCCATCGCGAACCGCTGCTGCAATACTCACCGTGCGCCGTCGCTCTTCCGCGCGCCTACAACTCCGGCGAGTTTTCCACGCGCCTCAGCCTGTCGACGCCGCGTGATTCGGCCGTCCCTGTCCGTGAGCAGATCACCATGAACCAAACGATTTTCCGCAGCCCTCCTTCGCGAGTTCCTCCACTGCGAACTTCCGGCGAGCCGCTGCCCTCCGCGCGCAGGCTTTTTGCCGTGACCAGCACCTCCGTTTGCGACCGCTGGCAACACCATAGACACGCGAGTAGAGCCACGCCGCGAGTAAGAAACAGCCCCTGTTCGATTTTTCCTTTCGACTGCAGCCGTGCGTGGTTAGCAGGAATCCCCGTTCTCACGACCTTCGAGCATAGCAGCGGCACCCCGTCAGCTTCCTTTCGAGCAATGGAAGCAGCCCGTCGTCCGGTAGCGGACAGCTGACGACTCACGAGCAGCAGCGACGAGCACTATTGTGGGGCTGAGCCGTCGAGCCCGAGTACCGCGCAGCTCCTCGGTGACGACCTAGCAGCAGCACCTCAGCGACGAGCAGCTCTTCCCTCGCGAGACGATGCGTGCCGTCGAGCATCAGCCTCGTGCTCGCCTTTTCGTGTTCGTTTCGTTTTCCGAGTTTTTCCCGAGAACGGTACCTCGTCGATTCCGTCTCGTTCAACTCATATATGATTTATTTCGTTATGTGTATTGTCGTGAAGTGCTCATTGAAACATATGAAATGCGAGACGTGAATATGTGTGATTATGTATTTCGTTATGATTTTATGTGTCGTTTATGTTGTTCGGGATCTCTTCAATTATGAGAAATTGAACGAGACCTCGAAAGTCGTGTAAGTCAGTGGATATTGGAACGATGTCGAGTCCTTGGCCTTATAAGAAAGCCTCGGACGAGAAATTTCGTGTTATGAATTAATTGTTAAATTGTCGAGCTTATATGTCGCTGTTTTGGTGTTTGAATTTTTAAAAATAGCACACTACTCGGAATGACTTGAAATTTTGAGGGATATGTTATCTGTTCATTCCCATCCTTGTGTAAAACTTTCGTAATTTGTAGAGGCCGGTAGCTATTTTTAATAACTAAAGTGAATTCTGATCAGAAAATTGGTTAATGCTTAATAAATTGGTTCGTGATTCAAATGAGCTTAAATTTTGATATGTTGTGCCCCTGATGTGTTTATATGCTGTGTTAAATTTTTAGAAATTTTGGAGTAGATTTGATGTGGTTAATAATTTATTTATCGAATTTGCTGAAAATAGTTTGAATTTTTATAAATCGGTTGTCTGGTGAAAAATTCCGAAATTTTACTGAGATGCCTATTTTGAGTGTATATTTATGATGTTAAAAGATGAAAATTTTTGGAGTTCATTTTAATCCTGTTCTGATTTAAATTCGATAACTGCAGAATCTTGCATGAATTTTTAAAATTATCACAGTTAATGTTCAGGGCTGAGATTTTTACATGTTGTCTCTATCATGCTGTAGCTTGTTGTGTTAAATTTTTAAGTCCTGAATCGTTCATTTGGTTTGGATATGAATTCATGTGTGTTTTTGCTGATTTCTCGTAGGAATTTTATAAATAAATGTGCCTTGAGTTTAAATCTGAAAATTTATGGTTTTACTTATTACTGGAAGATGTAATTTTGTGTAAAATTTCAGAGCCTAAGTCGAAGGGCAACCTGGTCAATGAATTTCATGTGATTAATAGTTAGTAATTTTTAAACTATGATTTTGAAGTTAAATTTGTGATTGACTTGCTTCTCGTTTTGATGTGAGTTTGACTTGGTCAATCTTTAGATGGATTTATGTGAACTCCCTTATGTTGGTTGGTCGAGTTTAGTATCGAGTCTTAGTGTTCCAACGTCCACAGGACTTCACGAACTACTTAGTCGAAACAAGTTCGACTAGGTTTGTTTTGTGTTTTCCGATTAAGTCAAGATACTGATTGTAGGATCTTGACATAATGTAAATATTTGAGGAGTCAAGCCTCGAACCACATCTTTTCTGATTTGCTATCGTCAATCCGAAATTTCCAGGTGGGTTAGTTATTCTAAAATTTCTATGCATATGTGCGTTTTAATTGTGTTGAAAATTTGGTGTGATCTATGTATGAAAATGAACATGTAGCCTATCGATGTGAGCTGTTACGGCCGTCGGTACGGTTGTCCCCGTCGAGTTACGGTACGGTGCCCTTGTGTGGCAATCTCCTTTAAGTCCTGATATGGCCGTGCCCTTGTGAGGTACGTAAGCCCATATGGAAGGCCGTGTCCGTTACAGTGGCACGTACTCCCGCCTTCGGGTAATGAATCCCCGTTCTGCGGCTAGCGATAGATGTGCACAGGAGTAAGGTTAAACGGTGTGATATTGATTAGGAGATGAGACGTGTTGTGATTATTGTTTATGTTCATGCTGCGACCATACCAATATTATGTTATTCATATGCATAGTGTGAGTACGATAGTTAACTGTATTCACTCTCACCTGCTCTTCACGGATGCAGGTTAAGCAGTTGGCGGGTGACGAGACAAGACGGGTGGTGGTTATATCATTTATTATTGCTTTATTAATTTTGCTTCCGCTTAGTTCATGAACTCATGTTGAAATTTGGATATTTGATTATGTCGTTTTGAACTTGGGAATTATGAATTATCTTTAATGATTTGGAACTTATTGAATGCTAGTTTGGTTTATGATTTATTATTCGTGCATGTCGTCTTTATTTGATGTGTTTGCATTTTTGGATAAAAGTTGTTGGTAAAATGAGTAACGCCCACTGAGTTTTTAATTAAATTAAAGTTTGCGAAAAATATATTGTGATTGTTATTAAATAAATTCGATAAATCTTTTAAAATAAAGTGGGGCGTTACAGTTTGGTATCAGAGCCAGTCTGCGTTTCTGTAGACTGGTCTATATGTGATTAAGTGCTTAGAAATTGTATACGACCACTCGTCTTCGTCACGCCGCGCTGCTTAATGGTATGTTTATATAAGTATCGATGAAAATACTTATAATGTGAAGATGTGAAATTGTATATTTTTACATAGGCAGTAATGAAACTGTTTATGTTATGACCATGTTGAAATTGGGGCTTAGGATCTATCCACCTTTAATGAGATTGAACTCTAGTGTTTGATGTTGAACTCTAGTGATATAGAGTTAAGTTCGGACTCTAGAGGTTCCTCGTTATGAGTTTCAATATGTTGTTATCGAGATAAGTTATGCCCATAGCAGTTTCCCTTGCTATATAATTATATTCAATGTCTTCAAGTGAGGACCCGGTCAATGAGAACCGAGAATGTATTCGCCCTCTTCGGACCTTTGCCAGGTTCGAAAATTATGAGATGAGTCGATGTTTTATAGACTGTCAATATCATGGAGGTTCATGGCCTCTGTTCAACATCTGGTGTGTTATATGTTTTATGTCTCTTGTGTCTTAGTAGGAGTGAGTTTATGCTAGCTCGAAGCATGATTAGTTGGGCAAGAGATAAGGATATATGTTTATTTGATGCTCTAACATGTTTATGTGTTTCGGTTAAAAGCTAGAAATACCTCTCGAACTGGTGATATGATGACATAAGTGTATTAGGTTGAGAGTCTCGTTTATATCATGGTAGGTTTGATCGAGTTCATTTGATATATATGTGATCTTCGATGATTGAGGTTGAATTTATGTATTAATGTGAATTGTTATATATTATCAAACCAAAAGATGTAATAATTCAAGTGAAAGGCATAAGACTTTATTTTTCTATCTTGTTTAATAAGACCGAGTTGGACCTCGGACAACGTGTAATTTACGTGATTTCGAGGCTATGTCGTTGTGTGATCATTTTGAGTTGATGAAGGCATGAAAACCTGAATTTTGAGCCTCAGTTGTGCTCCGTTTTCGTCGAACAAGATGATGTTTCTTGGACAAGTATACTTCATGAGAATTGTAGTTCTCTGAATGAAGTTTCTGTGAGTTTTATAATTTTGTGATTTGGAGTTAAAATGAATTTGTTATGATTTTTCTAAGTTCGTCGGGTATGCTGTTTTGATAAACTCGGACAGAAGGATTTGATTTTAGTTCATGGCTAATTTTGATGATCTTAACGTGCCAGCATGAAAATGTATTCTTCATAAATAATGTAGTACATGTTATAAGATTTCATTAGGAGCTGAAATCATGCAATTTGGAGTTTTGGTTGATTTTATATGAGTTTTCTAAGTTGGTATTATGCCCAGAATTTTGAAGCAGTGGCTGTGTGTATGCACGAAATATATGTTCTGAATTGATGCCTTTAACGTGATGATATGTAAATATTTTCTTCATGAAATTTGTAGCTTTCCTTGTGTAGTTTCTGTAGGTTTTTTGATTATATGATTTGGAGTTCCAGTTGATTTTATATAATTTTTCTAAGTGGAATGTACATCCAGTTGTTATGAACCCAAAATTTTGTTTAAGTGTTGAATGTGTACTTTGTTTAGGTGACCTAAACGTGTTCTTATGAAACAGTCTTCTTCATAAAATTTGTATATTTCCATGTGTAGATTATATAGGTTTTGCGTTTGTATGAGTTGAAGTTATGTAGCCTGAGTTGTTGCTACTTTACTAAGGTGCTGTATTTTCGAAAAATTATTCTCTGACTGTATTTGCAAACTAAATGTTTTATATTCAAACTTGTTGATAATATTATAATTTGTCAATGGGGTCTTCAAAGAAGTTATAGAGAACTGAATTAGCTACCTTGGGGTTTTTGAATTTCAATAATATCATGTTTGTAGCTTCGGTTATTGTGCATACACTGAGAACATGTCAAGCTGCATATCTTTATTTATCCACTGCACCCATGTTTTGGATGTTTGCTGTATTATGTGCCTTTAAATGACTTCATCCGCCTGAGTGTTCTTCATGAAAGTGATAGAGGCATGAGTTAGGGATATTTTTCAAGTCGTTTCATCATGATATGATCTGTAGACTGGAAACTATATGCATTTTAAATTCAACACGCATGCTGAAAAATTTGTGCTCGTTCATGTTTATGTTTTCCAAAATGAATTGTGGATTTTCAAAAATTAGCTTTTCGTCAACTTTCATGTTTATGTGACCTATGTGACTTAATCTGATTGGTGTCATGATGTTAGCTAGAAATACTTGTGAGGGAAGCTTTACGCTAGACCTCGAAGTGTAGAGGCTATAGTTGTATATGTGGTCGATCTCGTTTAGGACCGCCGGCACGATTAGCTACTTGAGTAAATACTGTCGTGACGGCCGACAATTTTTAGTCGGAAGGGTCAAGCGAGCTAACCATTCTAATGTTCGGCGATAACCGCCGAGGTTAGGATTTTGTCGGGCAGTGATGCCCATGTTCGATTCCTATGGAAAATTGTAGCTCAACAGTGATGCTTAAACTGTTGTAGTTCGAGAAGTATTGTAAGGAAGCCTTTTTCCTATCTGAGTATCTAGGAATCTATGGACCCGGAAATTGAAATTTCTGGTGTGTACCTTAAACTGAACGCCGAACCTGGATGGGTGTAGCCACGCGAAGTGGTGGCCGAGCCCGCACGCCCGTGCTGAGAGACGTGAGGCCAACTGCAGTGGCCGACCATTGACTCGCACGAGAGCTGCCACCGCCATCACCAAACGCAGGAACTCCCCAGGCAGTGTGTACGGCCAAACCTTGATCTTGCAGCTGGTCCCTGGACAGGTGCATGCACACGTCCTGGCGCCCCGCTTATGCAGCGCCTGTGTGTGTGTCATCTCTCGGGTGACAGTGCCTTAAACTCCAAACCGAATCGTTGTATGGAATCCCTAATCAACGACTCTCGATATTTGAGGCTAGTCGATTAGTTTTCCCTTGTCTTGTGTGAAATTCCCTCGTGTTAGCGAGATTTAGGTCCCTCATCGTTTTCGGGTAGTGTCCCGAGTCTCGATTGGAGACTATGTATACTTCGTAGGGATCGAGACCTACGAAGAGTGAGAGAGTTTTGATGTTACATCGTTAGTATAAGAATATCGAGCATCCCTAATCGTGAGACCGATTCTGCGATAGGAGATTGTTTTCGAACATCTAGTCGATATTTCCTAAACCGCATTCGAGTTGTTAGTCGAGTCGGCAAGGGAAGAGTTGTTGACAACGGTATCAAACAGAGCCGTGTGTTCTGTAGGTATCGGTGTTGAGGATATATTGTTATTGTGGATTGTTAGCCTATCTGTATGGGATTCCGCGGCGGCCTGTTTTATAAGGACGCATGGATCATGTCAGCATAGTAATCGAGTTTTCTAGCGTGACCCGGGCACGAGATTGAAGCTCGATGCTACGAGTCAACCCTGTATGTTGATTCCGTTGGAGTATGCTATCGAGACACGAAAGGACCGGTTAGGGTCTTGTGTATTGATAGATGGGTAGGGTGTGAGAATTCCTTACCATGCGAGGTGGCTGGTACGGATAGAGGTGGAGTATGCCTTTGTTTTGGTTACTGCCACGAGTACTCAGTCCTATTTTGATTTCTGACCAAGTCGATGATTTAGCCTGATGGTTGACTCCACCACCAGAACTCGTGAGGATGCATGACACGTTCTGTGCCTCTCGATGGAGGAAACGTGTGCGTGATCTCGGAGTACATGTGAGATGTGACGAGCTGCGTGATAGGCAGAACCCTACCTGTTTGGAGGTACCGGTGAATTTTAGAAAAAGGCCGGGAGGGGTACTCGTCAAAGTCCAGTGGTGGTTGTCAAGACAAGGCGACTTGGGAGGAAGGGACCGAAATTCGGAAGAGGTACCCGAATTTCATGTGTTGATGTTTTCCCCTCTTTTTTTCTCGTTTGTATTCGTGTCGTAGTTTGTATTTCGAATTCCGAGGTCGAAATTCTTTGTAAGGTGGGTAGACTGTAGCGCCCCGTTTATTTGTGGATTATTTGAGAATTATTATTATTATTATTGATGATATTTATTATTGTGATATTATTAATATTATTGTCGCTATTTAATGTCTAAATATTATTGTTTGCCTAATTGTAATTAATTGCCTAATTGTATATTTTTAATTATTAATATTATTATTTTAAAATAATAAATGTATTAAATAAATATTATTCGATTGTTATTTTTTTTATCACGCGATTAAATCGAGCCCGAGAACCCAGAATCGAGCCCTATTATTTTCAGCCCATAAGAACTAAATATTCGGGCCCTTTTTGTTCAAGTATTATCGGCCCGGAAAAGCCCTAATATTCTCGCCCAATAACCCGAACCGACCCAAATCTCTTTGGTGTGTCTTAAGGAACAAATAAAACCTAATCTATTAATTTGTACCCTAATCTCTCTCGATCAATCCGCCCGCAGCCTTCTCAATCTCTCTCTCCCTCTCACTCTTTTGCTCGCGGCAGATAGAAGGAAAAACTGATCGCCAATCATCACCATCTTCATCTCGCTAGTAACAGGTCACCGCCCCCTTGCTCGTCGACCGTCGCCCTGCAAACCTCGACGTGAAGCAGCGCCGACGGCTCTCCATCGCGAACCGCTGCTGCAACACTCACCGTGCGCCGTCGCTCCTCCGCGCGCCTACAACTCGGGCGAGTTTTCCCCGCGCCTCAGCCTGTCGACGCCGCGTGATTCGGCCGTCCCTGTCCGTGAGCAGATCACCGTGAACCAAACGATTTGCCGCAGCCCTCCTTCGCGAGTTCCTCCACTGCGAACTTCTGGCGAGCCGCTGCCCTCCGCGCGCAGGCTTTTTGCCGTGACCAGCACCTCCGTTTGCGACCGCTGGCAACACCATAGACACGCGAGTAGAGCCACGCCGCGAGTAAGAAACAGCCCCTGTTCGATTTTTCCTTTCGACTGCAGCCGTGCGTGGTTAGCAGGAATCCCCGTTCTCACGACCTTCGAGCATAGCAGCGGCACCCCGTCGGCTTCCTTTTCGAGCAATGGAAGCAGCCCGTCATCCGGCAGCGGACAGCTGACGACTCACGAGCAGCAGCGACGAGCACTATTGTGGGGCTGAGCCGTCGAGCCCGAGTACCGCGCAGCTCCTCGGTGACGACCTAGCAGCAACACCTCAGCGACGAGCAGCTCTTCCCTCGCGAGACGATGCGTGCCGTCGAGCATCAGCCTCGTGCTCGCCTCTTCGTGTTCGTTTCGTTTTTCGAGTTTTTCCCGAGAACGGTACCTCGTCGATTCCGTCTCGTTCAACTCATATATGATTTATTTCGTTATGTGTATTGTCGTGAAGTGCTCATTGAAACATATGAAATGCGAGACGTGAATATGTGTGATTATGTATTTCGTTATGATTTTATGTGTCGTTTATGTTGTTCGGGATCTCTTCAATTATGAGAAATTGAACGAGACCTCGAAAGTCGTGTAAGTCAGTGGATATTGGAACGATGTCGAGTCCTTGGCCTTATAAGAAACCCTCGGACGAGAAATTTCGTGTTATGAATTAATTGTTAAATTGTCGAGCTTATATGTCGCTGTTTTGGTGTTTGAATTTTTAAAAATAGCACACTGCTCGGAATGACTTGAAATTTTGAGGGATATGTTATCTGTTCATTCCCAGCCTTTTGTAAAAATTTCGTAAATTTTAGAGGCCGGTAGCTATTTTTAATAACTAAAGTGAATTCTGATCAGAAAATTGGTTAATGCTTAATAAATTGGTTCGTGATTCAAATGAGCTGAAATTTTGATATGTTGTGCCCCTGATGTGTTTATATGTTGTGTTAAATGTTTAGAAATTTTGGAGTATATTTGATGTGGTTAATAATTTATTTATCGAATCTGCTGAAAATAGTTTGAATGTTTATAAATCGGTTGTCTGGTGAAAAATTCTGAAATTTTACTGAGATGCCTATTTTGAGTGTATATTCATGATGTTAAACGATGAAAATTTTTGGAGTTCATTTTAGTCCTGTTCTGATTTAAATTCGATAACTGCAGAATCTTGCATGAATTTTTAAAATTATCACAGTTAATGTTCAGGGCTGAGATTTTTACATGTTGTCTCTATCATGCTGTAGCTTGTTGTGTTAAATTTTTAAGTCCTGAATCGTTCATTTGGTTTGGATATGAATTCATGTGCGTTTTTGCTGATTTCTCGTAGGAATTTTATAAATAAATGTGCTTTGAGTTTAAAGCTGAAAATTTATGGTTTTACTTATTACTGAAAGATGTAATTTTGTGTAAAATTTCAGAGCCTAAGTCGAAGGGCAACCTGGTCAATGAATTTCATGTGATTAATAGCTAGTAATTTTTAAACTATGATTTTGAAGTTAAATTTGTGATTGACTTGCTTTTCGTTTTGATGTGAGTTTGACTTGGTCAATCCTTAGATGGATTTATGTGAACTCCCTTATGTTGGTTGGTCGAATTTAGTATCGAGTCTTAGTGTTCCAACGTCCACAGGACTTCACGAACTACTTAGTCGAAACAAGTTCGACTAGGTTTGTTTTGTGTTTTCCGATTAAGTCAAGATACTGATTGTAGGATCTTGACATAATGTAAGTATTTGAGGAGTCAAGCCTCGAACCACATCTTTTCTGATTTGCTGTCGTCAATCCGAAATTTCCAGGTGGGTTAGTTATTCTAAAATTTCTATGCATATGTGCGTTTTAATTGTGTTGAAAATTTGGTGTGATCTATGAATGAAAATGAACATGTAGCCTACCGATGTGAGCTGTTACGGCCGTCGGTACGGTTGTCCCCGTCGAGTTACGGTACGGTGCCCTTGTGTGGCAATCTCCTTTAAGTCCTGATATGGCCGTGCCCTTGTGAGGTACGTAAGCCCATATGGAAGGCCGTGTCCGTTACAGTGGCACGTACTCCCGCCTTCGGGTAATGAATCCCCGTTCTGCGGCTAGCGATAGATGTGCACAGGAGTAAGGTTAAACGGTGTGATATTGATTAGGAGATGAGACGTGTTGTGATTATTGTTTATGTTCATGCTGCGACCATACCAATATTATGTTATTCATATGCATAGTGTGAGTACGATAGTTAACTGTACTCACTCCCACCTGCTCTTCACGGATGCAGGTTAAGCAGTTGGCGGGTGACAAGACAAGACGGGTGGTGGTTATATCATTTATTATTGCTTTATTGATTTTGCTTCCGCTTAGTTCATGAACTCATGTTGAAATTTGGATATTTGATTATGTCGTTTTGAACTTGGGAATTATGAATTATCTTTAATGATTTGGAACTTATTGAATTCTAGTTTGGTTTATGATTTATTATTCGTGCATGTCGTCTTTATTTGATGTATTTGCATTTTTGGATAAAAGTTGTTGGTAAAATGAGTAACGCCCACTGAGTTTTTAATTAAATTAAAGTTTGCGAAAAATTTATTGTGATTGTTATTAAATAAATTCGATAAATCTTTTAAAATAAAGTGGGGCGTTACACCTATACACCTTCTACAGGTAGTCTTGGTGGTGCAACTAAACATTACTCCTGAGCCTCACGTAAAACTCATGAATTCTCTCTCAAGTAGGAGACCTCACGTGTGGAATTATGTGCTTTTGGGACTTGATGTATTTATACGCTACAAGAGACACCTTAAGGAGGTGCTAAATATGGGCTCCAAGTGTGAACACTGCTAATGGGCCACGCCGAACTTTACGTTCACACTTGAATAATAGAACATTCCACTAGAGTAATATTATTTTACTTCTCATTTAGTTTCGAATTACAAATAATTCGCTCCCGGCTAATTGCTCGAATTACCTCCCCTTGTTTAAGATCTAATGTTTGTTGACTAATTTAATTACTGACAATATAATTAATCAACATCTACATCCGAAACTAGTATCACTCAATTCATTATTATTATGCCAAATTTGAATATATTTGCATGGCTTGACATAATAAACCTTCTTGAGCTCATTTCGAAGACGTCATCAACCCGAAGAACTGGGACATAGTGACAGTAAACAATATGAACGACACATCATGTAAACAACATCACTTACCATAATGTTGAGTATGTCAACCTAATAGAATATGTCTCGCCCATGTTAAATCAAATAAGTAAGTGTTGAATACATTCGAGATGACTAGTGTAATTCGTTCTCTTACGGGTTAAGAGAACGCATTAATTACTAAGGTCTAGATTATTTACTTGCTCAGACTAAAATAATCTTCCCCTCCTGTAGGTTTGTTCAATACATTCAAGATGACTAGTGTAATTCGTTAGTCAAAGATCAACTAACTCGAAAATCACACTACAGCCTTTCTCGACAGCTAGTTCAATTTCATCTAGGCTGTGAACAAATATTATATTTTACAAGGCAACAATAATATGATATGTCTGTTTGACCAATAACAAAGCATATTATCTATAATGTAAAATAAAGGAACTATGTTTGCATAAATAAATAAACTGCAAACACACACTTGACTAAAACATGAATCTCATTCAAATTTGTATTGTTAGAAACTGAAATTCAAGCTTTTAAAGTATACCCTCTCCCACTTATTCTCTATAAACCTCTCGACTATTATCAAGGATACATTCTTTCAATCTAATTCTCAAATATTGGTCTAACTAGTCTCCACGCTCCTAACTTCTATTCCTTCTGCGTGTTAGTCGAATACCTTCGTAAAAGGATCTGTCAGGTTGTTTTCTGACACTATCTTGGCAACAACGATCTTCTCTCATCCAACAATCTCTCGTATAAGGTGGTACATGCGTTCTGTGTGTTGACTCACCTTGTGTATTCATGGTTCCTTCGAGTTTGCTACTGCTCTACTTTTTACAGAAGATTCTGATTGCATCGGGCAAACTCGACACCACGTTAAGGTATAACAGAAAGTTCTTGAGCCAAACCGCTTCTTTTGTTACCTTTGAGGCTGCGACATACTCGGCTTTTATGATGGAGTCTTCCACGTATTTCCACTTGGCACTCTACGAAACTATGGTTCCACCTCCAAGAGGAAACACAGACCCTGAGATGGATTTACTTTCATCTCGGTCTGACTAGAAATTAGAATCAGTGTAACCCAATGGTAAAAACTCGTTTTCTCAGTAAACTAACATATACTCTTTAGTCCTTCTCATATACTTGAGTATATGCTTCACCGCAGTCCAGTGGCACGGTCCTGGATTAGTAGATGGCCACAATGCCCACGACATAATTGATATCTGACTGTGTGCACAGACGATGCATAAGGAACCATCTTTTTGTCTTCTATCCCATGCGGTGTCTTGGGAGACATCCCATTAGACAAAGGGATTCCATGCTGAAAGGAAAGTTGCGCTCTCTTGGTATCCTGTTGGGCCAAGACATATCTATGTACTAGAAACGGGATAAGCATAACATTCTCTTCTCATGATTCCGATTGACCTTGATACTAATAATGTATCCTTCCTCTCTCAGATCCTTCATATCAAACTTCTTGGACAGTCATACCTTTATGCCTTAAAATGCTTTTACACTATTTCCAATGAGAAGGATGTCGTCTACGTATAACACAAGCAACACCACCACGTTTTCGTAACTTTTCTTATACACACAGTTCTCATCTGGACATTAGGTAAATCCAACTGATTGGATAACCTCGTCAAAACGGATGATCCAAGATCGCGAATCCTCTTTCAGTGGGTAAATGGATCGATTAAGTTTATAGACTAGATGCTGTTGGCCCTTTGCGTCGAAACCCTCTAGTTGCTGCATATAGATGTCATCATCCAGATTCTCATTAAGGAATGTTGTATTGACATCCATTTGCCAAATCTCATAATTCATATGAGCGGCAACAGCCAAGAGAATCATGATGCAGTTAAGCATGGCTACTGGCAAAAAGGTTTACTCATAATCAATTTCCTCTTTTTGAGTATACCCCTTCACTACAAACCCAGATTTGAAGGTCTCAACCCTCCTTCTAATCCTCTCATTCTCTTATAGATACACTTGCATCTAATGGCATGAACACCATAAGGTGGCTCGAAAAGATCTTAGACCTGACTGGAGTCTATTAACTCCATCTCAATCTTCATCACTTTGCTAACACTCTACGTCCCGATATCGGAGCGCCTCATCGTAAGTCCATGGGTTAATGTCAAGTCCATCAAGGACTGTCTTAGAAGACTCTTCCAGAAATATGAATCGATAGGGCTGCCTAACAACCCTTCCCACTTTGACGAAGTAATTCCGGCTCAGGTGCATCATCGGTGACACGTTTTGCAGTATCATGTGGTGTATCATCAAGTGCACGTGAGACTAAAGTACAAACTCCCTTTAATTCCTCTAGGACATGTCTACTCGTGGGCTTGTTGTCAATTACATACTCTTCTTCTAAGAACCGAGCATTCATTCTAATGGTTAGAACAAACCACCCTTCATTTCTTTGGGATATCCCACAAACAGTCTCACATCCTAATATGGTTCCAATTTGTCACTTTCTGCCCTTAGAACATGTGTTGGACTACTCCATATACAACTATGACTTAGACTGGGCTTGCGCCCAGTCCAAAATTTCATGGGCGTAGTTGGCACTGATTAGAAAGAACCAAGTTGTAACGCCCTGTTCTTTTTAAAGGTAAAAACTCGAGTATTCAAAAATATGAATAAATTTTGTGAAAACAATTATTCAATTTAAAACCGTTTAAAAGGCATTACCTTTTTTTTTCCAAACGATAGAATAATCTCATACCAACTGAAAAAAAGAGTACAAATTGGAGAGCTCACTAGCTCATACAAGTCCATACAAGAACAGAGAGAACCACTCCACATGGTGGTCTAAGAAGAAGAAACACATCGCACTAAAGGCAAATACAAAGTTTGAGACCTTAGCACATAACTAACACCCACTTCAAAGACATAGAAATACAAAATACAATAATAAAAAGAAGGCCACTGAACATAAGAACCTAACCTCCAAGATACACATCACTAAGAACCTAACAAACAGAATTCAGTCCATTCATTTGTACCTTGCCGCATGATCACAGCCGCAGGCATCCATAGCTTTTGGAACACCCATAAGTTTCGCGATTTCCAAAGCCACCATAAAATGTACGTTGATAGTTGTATGCGGGCTTCGGAAACTGGAGAATTGTCAACTTCTACCATAGACCACCACCAGCTTCTGAAGTTTGTAGTAGGCACTGTTGTAGGATCCCAAAACAAATGTGCTATCTTCCAAACCTGGGCAACCCTCTTGCATGAAAACAGTAAGTGCTCCACAGTTTCTTGTTGCTCTCCACAGCATTGACAGATTGTGTCTAACTGGACCCCTCTACTCAAAAGATTAGCACTCACAGGCAGACTATTGGTAAAGTATCTCCATACATAATGTTTGATTTTGCCTTTCACTTTTAAGTTCCAGCATCTCATCCTTGCCTTCTTGTCCTTAAGAACATTTGAGCTACTGCCAGGCCAGTCCATCCTCAATATTTTCTATTTGATTGCAGCTGAATAAGCAGAACTTACTGTAAACTTTCCCTTGGTATCTGCAGACCACACCCATCTGTCCTTTTCAGCTGGATTCAAGTCCTTCATTTTCAGTATAGCATTACAGGATTCATCAGTAAAGAGAGACTGAATCAAACCCCTATTCCATGATCTTCCATCAGCATACATTAATTCTTTGACCCAAGTCAGCTGTATGCTTGAAACTTCAGATTTAAGAGCAGGTATACCTGTTGGAAGATCAATCACCCAGGGATAGGCTAGGATTTTGGTATTCAAACCATCTCTGACAGTTCTTCTGATATCCTTTTTATAGATTGATAGGACTTTCACCCATGAATTCCAGAGCCAAGAGGCTGACAGATTAGGTTTTGCATCCAACACACATCCTGATGGAAAGTATTTCTCCTTAAGCACCCTTGTCATCAATGAATTTGGCTTTGTCAACAACCTCCAAATCTGTTTCAGTATCAAAGAGTTATTGAAGATTCTGATGTCCTTGAAACCCAAGCCTCCAGAGCCCTTTGGTACTGTAACTTTGTGCCAAGCAACCCAACTAATACCTCTCCTTTGATCATCTCCACCAGACCACCAAAAGGCTGCACTCAAACTGGCTATTTCTTTGCAAATGCTCACAGGTAAGCAGAAACATGACATTACAAAGACAGGAAGGGCATTAACCACAGCTTTTAAAAGTACCTCCTTCCCTGCTGTTGATAGGAATCGATTTTTCCAGCTAATGAGCTTCTGTTTAACTGCATCAGTCACAAATTTAAACACTTCTTTTTAGCTTTCCCCACACCCATAGGCAAGCCAAGGTATCTGGTTGAATGACAGCTTTAAATACCCTGCAGAATTTGGCACACAGAAAGCTTTATGGAGGTATTAGTATTCCTACTAAAAAACACAGAAGACTTTGACAGATTAACCCTTTGGCCAGTGAAGTTTTGGTATACAGCTAAGACCCTTAACAATTCCCTTGCATTTTGAACATCTGCAGCACAGAAAAGAAGAGTATCATCTGCAAATAGAAGATGGGATAAAGTAGTTCCTCCCCTGACAATTTTCAGCCCCTGCATTCTATTATCTGTCATAGCAGCTCTAATTAATCTGGAAAGCACCTCAGAGAAAAGTATAAATTGATAAGGGGACAGAGGGTCCCCTTGTCTGATGCCACGAGAAGGATTCACAAAACCTGTCACCTTGCCATTAATATTGAAAGAATAAGATGCAGATGATAAACAAGCAAAGACCCACTGCACAAAACACCTATGAAAGCCCATCTGTAACATAGTTTTCACCACACTGTTCCACTCAACACGATCATATGCTTTCATCATGTCTAGCTTCACCGCCATAAAGCATTTCTGCCCTGATCTGTGTCTATTCAAATAATGAACCACTTCATGTGCTAAGACCACATTATCCAGTAACTGTCTCTCTGGGATAAAGGCTGCCTGAGTCTCATGAATACAGTGATTTAGATATTCTTTCAATCTTGCAGCTAAAATTTTAGCAACAGTTTTATAAGTGACAGAGCACAAACTTATTGGTCTAAAATGATTAATGGATGAAGGATGTTCACATTTTAGGATAAGAGTCACTACAGTATGGTTCCAACTCTTTAACATTCTACCAGTCTCAAAAAAATTTACAACAGCTGCACACAAATCATCCTTAATCAAGGGCCAAAAATGTTGATAGAACAAGGGAGTCATACCATCATTTCCTGGTGCCTTATTACGATTCATGGAAAAAAGCGCTGCTTTGATTTCAGGTTCCTCCACTAATGCTGTTAAGTTGTTGTTCATCTCCTCAGTGATGGATTGAGGAATAAGAGGAAGAACTTCATTTTCACCCCATGAACCTTCAGATTCAAACAGGTTGCTGTAAAAGTTGATAATAGAGAGTTCAATCTGCTCCTGGGTCTCGACCACCTTGTTCTAAGAGTCAACCAATCTAGATATTGCATTTCTCTACCTTCTGGTCATGGTTATTGCATGGAAAAAGCTGGTGTTCTTGTCACCTTCTTTAAGCCATTGTAATCTTGATTTTTGTCTCCAGAACTCCTCTTCATCAAGGTGAGATTTGTCCAGTTCTTTCTTTATCTTTTCCCATTCCTCCCAGTTTCTCTGTCCTCCCATCTCCCTCATCTCTTCAAGCTTGAGTGACCGTTTTTCAATCTTCTGGACATTATCAGATTTCAGCATTTTGTTCCATATCAGTAGTGCCATTCTAGTTTTTTTAATCCTGTCCTTCACCTGCTCCATTGGACTTCCTGTAACCTCCCCCTTCCAGGACTCCTCAACCACTTCAGCACATCCCTCTTGTTTCAACCACCTTTTATAAAAAATAAACCTTTTATGGAATTTAGGTCTTCTACTTCCTAAGTCCAGAATTAGCATCAAATGGTCAGAAGAACTTCGAAAATAAGTGGTAACTTTAGCTTCAGGGTAATGAGACAACCATGAATATGAGCCAAAAACTCTGTCCAACTTCTCCTCCACAAGATCTTCATTTGGCCTATTGTTCTCCCATGTATATTGGTTCCCCTCCATAGGTATCTCCATCATTTCCATATTAGCTATGAACCCATTGAATCCATCATAACTGTTATAAGGTCTTTCCCTTCCTCCCCTTTTTTCCCAACTGCCACAAAGATCATTCCAATCTCCCCCTATACACCATCTTTCCCCCCACAATAATTTCCCATTTTCCAATTCTCTCCACTGCAGCTCTTTGGTGTGTTTATGTGTACTGCTATAAATAAAGATCATCCACTCAGAGGTATTTGTATCCTGGTGCTTGAAATGAACCTGTATGCAAAAATTCATCTCTAGAACTTGAATAACCTCCACATCCACATTCCAAAACGTTAATAAACCTCCACTGAGCCCCACAGGCTCCACCCATTTCATCCTATCAGCAAAACCTAACTTTTTACATACAGTACCCATAAAATATTTTGATTTTCTAGTTTCAGATAAGAAGACAAAATTTGGGAGGTGGGCCTTAATGGCTTCCTTAAGTTGGGAAACTGTAGAGGGCCCCCCCAGACCTCTACAGTTCCACATGATTGTCTTCATTTATCCAGGTGGGGCCACTCAAGGCTGGCTACCCCCACCTGTTCAAAGTTGTCAGACTGTTTCATTGTGCAGATTCTCTTTACCTTCTCAGACTTCTGCTCCTCCTTCAACTTCTCATCTGAATGTCTCTGCCTTTTACCCCTTTCTGAAGATTGGTATTTTCTTCTGTTGAAGTTGTCCTATTAAGTCTGCCTGCTTTCTGGCCTTTCCTTCTCCAGGTGGCTTTACCCTTTCTGATCAGTTGATCTTTGGGTTCTTGGATAACCAGTTGTTTATTTAACACATTCTGACCCTCGTCCTCCACTTCCATAGCTGCACCTTTCCCATACTTTTTTGCACTTCCTCTGTCCTCCACGATTATGGGACTTCTATAAGCATTTTCAAATGGTTCTGCCTCAAGAGGATGGAACTCCTCCCTAACTGATGATGCTTCTACCATTGGGATTATTGCTGCGTTTAGATTGCTACCTTCACCCATCTCCTCTGTACCCTTTCCTTTTCCAGATGTTGTTGATGCCCCATTGGTAGGTATGTTACTGTTCCCATTAGAATTATTGGATGGATTAGGACTCTGAGAAAATCCTGCAAATCTCCCTATTTCATTTGCTTTCATCCAGTCACCAAATTGACCCTCTACCACTCCCCCTTCTTCAATATGGCAAAGTCTCATTTGACAACCTCTTTCCAAATGCCCCACCAGACCGCAATAGAAACAGAAACTTACAAGCTTCTCATACTGAAAGGATACATTCATCTGTTGAGTTCCCAGCTTGAGATGCGTACATCTTAATAGTGGTTCTGAAATATCATGTGCGACCAACAATCGAAGAAAACTGCCTTTTTTGCCCCCCGCTTTAACAATAGAGACATTCTTCGTCTTCTTAAACATCTTCCCTATCTTCAATCTAAGCCAATGCAAAGGCAACTTATGAACTTGCACCCACAAGGTGATCATTTTAAATCCCTCATCCTGCTCAGTTAAATTCTCCCTCCATTCCTGTAACACTAGATACTAGTTCTCAAAAACCCAGTTTATTCCTGCCATTACTCTCTCCTTGTCCTCTTGGTTCCCAAATATGAACTGAAAAAAGTTCGGCCCCAATTCCTTCACTTCGATTGGTTTATCAGTTTGCCACACAATCCCCATGATTCTTTTAACCCCAAAGGCCGTCGCCTTTCTATCCCCAATAATTTTGCCAAGAAGACTCCTCTTACATTCTTCAGCACTTACACGCACATCCTCATTTGCCAATTCAACTCCCCCGCTTTCTTTGACTGAGAGATGTAGATTAATCATTCTATCGCCCAAATCATCTGCCACCGATACCTTGACCCTAAACACCGATCACGAAACCACCCCGTACACTTACAACCCCCTACTCCAACACCAGTGATTGAAATAGAGATACGACAAGAGAAAATCTGAAATTACACAAATCACACTAATCACACTCTTCCTCAAGAGAATGCACTGTCCATTGAGAGAATTTCGCTCTCTAGTGAGAGAATTTTTAAAAGGCATTACTCAAACAATACTTTTAGTTATCTCAATTTCCTGCTGAAAAAATGGGACTTCATTGTCCAAAATCACATCACCATAATTCATCAAAAGATAATAATCCATAATCAACATCGAAATCCCTTATCAAGTTCAACCAGTTCAAGAATAATCTCAAAACCAAACAGTACACAAGTTTGAAAACATTAAGCGAAAGCGATTATAAAATAAGATAGACCGCCCTCGTCTCGTCATCGCCACGACCATCAACTCAACCTGAAAAGATAGTAATAATGGGGGTGAACAAACAACAAGCTCGCCGTGGGAATACTATGCGATATATTTCAGATAATAATTGACAACATAGTTGCAGCATGAATACAAATCACCACATTTATCACCTGCCTCGTCCTATGCTCATATATGCACACACTCTTGCACGGGACATAATCCGTCTTGCCCTATGCTCATATGTACACACTATTGTACGGGACTCAATCTGACTTATCCTATGTTCATATGTACACACTATTGCATGAGAGCTCAATTCAATAGACATGTGGTTCACACGCATACATTGATTATGAAATCACACTATTATAAGAAATAAAAACAGAGTAAGGTTTATCAACACCCACATGATGTTTGGACAAACGGGAATGCAAGTGAATCATGGTAGATTTGAGGGCTCGACTCCTCCAAAGTCTACATTAAGTAAGATAATTTTTATCACTAAATTATCTAACTTTAACGACACATAAATAAATTTTCGACTGAATCAAATAAATTAATTAAGGGTTATCGAAACACTTCGTGGAATTTAGAATTCTCGAAAAATTGAAACAAGACTCGGAAAAATGGTCACGAGGCTAAAACATAAGGTTCGACTTGAAAACGGGTCGAACGGCTCTAAAACGGATGGGTGAAAACATAAAAACCAAGTTGTTGAAAATTGGATGACTCTTCTATGCGCAGTCAATTTATTTTAAGTATAAATTTTGATGTAGAAAATATTTTGGATTGATTTTTAAAAATACAGAAAGTCAAGAGACAGAAGTACATTTCTCACGAAGACCTCGAATGCAAACAAGCAAGTTAAAGGGATGAAAGCTGGTCAAACTTAATCCACAAGCTGCAACCAAATCTACACAAAAAATGCTCGCGCAGTGATTGTATTTTCAACGTAACTTTATATACAAATTTGATATTTGAATGACATTTGTGCCTTTAGAAACATAACAGGAAAAACTACAAATCATTAGAAGACAATAAAAGTATCCGGACACAAGAAGAGGTACAAAACAAACAAGTAATACAGACGTCAAGTAACACCGAAAGATCAGAAAAACAACGAGCAATAATCGAACTTTCATTATAAAAATGATAAACACCTGATTCTTGTTCCATAGGAAACATAAGAGACCAAACTTTATATCGCATGAGGAGTTTGACATCATTCGACTACGTTTTAGAGGGTAAAAATAGCAATAAATAGCAATCAATACAAGGGTCTCAAAAGGATTTTCAAGGCTCAAACAGCACAAGATTGAACAACGACACACGATGGTTCGGAGATTAAACCAAGGCTCGTTTCCAATAACACAAAAAAACGAAATAACGAGAGTTTCAAATATCCACAATAATCACAAATCCAATCAAAGCTCAAGATCCAATTTTTTCTTCATAAAAAACATTGAATCTTAGCCTTTTGGACATAGATCTATACTCCAATATATAGGTCTATTCGAAATTCACCAACAAAAATTGAAAGAGAAGAAGGACTGAAATAGATACCCGACTTCAAGAATCTACAAGCCAAAGGAAGAACGAATCGAAATGGCACAAGGCACGGACACAGCATTAGCGGCTTCGCGCAGCTTCGGCTTCGAAGGGCCGATTTGATCTTCCAGTAACTCCTATAGTATGACATATGAGTGCTCTTGCTATATTGGAACTTCTCAGGGTGATGGTTTGCTATCGCAGGTAGGGCATTTACGATCTCTAGGTGGGTCGGCTGGTACCTGCTGATTGGGTTGAATGATTGGAGAGAAAGGTGGAACATCTTGTTGGCATGTTCTTCCACGCTTGTGCCTCTTATGAATCCGAGAAGGGACCCACTTTCTCTTCTTTGGCTGTGCTAGTTGCTTTGTTTTTAGTTTGGCTATTGGCTCCAGCCAATGGTTGCTACAAACTCTTGGTGATCTCTCTTTCTTAGGCTCTTCATCATTGTCGACATATCTCACAACATGATCCCCGCTTTTGTCTCGTAAAATGCTATCTTCTCATCTTCTGACCATTAAAGTCATATCATACTGAAAATATATTCGTCAAGGCGCAACTTCAAACCTTCATGGTCCTGCTGCAGCTGCTGTTCGTGGTTCTGGGCATGCTCTGGGCAATCATTGGCCATGTGAACTAGCCTCCTGTAGTGACAACACACGTTTTGTCTCACCAAACCTGCTCCTCGGTGCCTCTGACCACAAGTGGCACAAACCGGAGGTCTATATGCTGGTATCTGCTGTAATGGCTGCACGGACAGTGGAGGAGGTCTGTCTCCACATCGGTCATTCCCTCTATGCTTCTTCCCTTACTGATCTTAGGTGTTAAATTGCTTCTACTAGACTAGAGTTCAAAGATTTTGCTAAAGTTCAAACCTAGCTCGAGTTCTCAAGTCTAATCGGTGGATAAGTTCTAAGCCCCAAATAAAACATGCATATGTTGGAACTAACTTATTTACTCTTACTTGGAGTTGGCGCGGCACGAAGGTGGCGAGTGGTCATATTTTTTCAAAAGTATACAGAACCGTAAAATCGGCTCTGATACCAAACTTGTAAGCACCCTTTACTTATACTTTGAAAACGTCTGAGTTTTAGAAATAATTTCAAACTTTTTTGAAAAGATTTTAACATTTTAAAAGTGGTCTTAGGGTATTTACTTAAAAACTGCTGCTTTCTTAACTTATTGCTCTTATCCTAAGTCCCACTTAGGTTCTCAGAACATCTTGATTCTCGAGACTTATTAACTGATCAATTCAATTTAGACAAAGCAGAGCATGTGATACTCGTCTTAAATTGAAAAGAAATACTGAATCTGCAACATCCAAACATGTTTAAACATTTGAGTAATAACATGTTCCGAAAATCTTTTTTAGCGGAAGCAAATAAACTGCAATTCTAAATAATGACGACCGCTGCCCCTCGAGTCCGACACCAGCTGCTTAACTTGAAAATCATAGTTGCGGAGGGTGAGCAAAACAACTAGCTCACCATAGTAATCTATAATATGCAATTATTCATGATAATAACATGTACCAATAATCTCAGTATATAAATGAATAAATTGGTTTGAACGACTGCTGATCCGTCGCGACTTGCTCGCTAATGATGTCTGTCTCAATTTTACCATCAGATACGTGGACTTGTTCCACTAGCCTACAGGAGCTCTGATGCCCACTCTCAGGCAAAAACTCATGAACATACATCAACTATAAAATACCTTGCGATTATTAAGAATTAGAGCATAGCATACTGGACTGCTTACTGACTGACTGATCTGCTAAATGAATGAATATGTGTCTGGATGAGGTCTCGACTCCTCCTAAATCTATAGATTAAATCATTTCTATCTTATAATTTAAAGGTGACGACATATAAGAAAACAATACAGGCAAGGGCAAACAAAATCACATAAGCAGGTAAAATCACACAGGTGCAAATAAAATAGACAAAACTGCTACTAACTGCTATTGACTGCTCAACTTAACTAGACCGTCTAAAGTTCTCGAAAACCTAACTTAGTCTTGGAAAACTAAACTAAACTGCTAGACTGGATTGAACCGGCCTGTCCATGCTCGGTTAGACCTGGTCCGCTCGCTGAATCTCCTGGGGGTCAACCCGACCACGGCTCAGTTCAAGGGCTCGAGCGCGCACGCGGGCTGTTCCCCGGCTGGCTGCTGGGCGCGCTGGTACACCACTGGTACAGCCTCGTTTGGTCTCGGGTACTAGCAGGCGGCAGGGTGCGGGCGGACGCGGCAGATGATGCGCTGGAGGCGCTGGCAGGTCGGCAGTGCACGCAGAGACGCACCGCGTGTCGCTGGAGCACATGCGCACTTGGACCGCGATTGGTGGGATGCACGGGCGTGCACTGGCAAGATGCACTGGGGTGCTGGGCATCGAACGGCTGCAGATAGGGCGCACGGGCGAGGAGCTAATGCAATATGGCGCAGGGGCGTACTGGCGTCGGTACGTCTAAGTCACGGGGTTGCGCACTGGTGTGGTCATTTGCGGGGATGAATGCGGGCATCTATGAGGGGTGCTGCGTGTAGGCGCTGTGTGTATGGGCCGGCTGCAGACAAGCACCGAGACAGAGGCCCTGCTGCTGGCTGAGGCTTCTCCAGCCAAACATGCCAGACTCGGGTCACTACTCTCCAGGCAAACTTAGGTCCAACTGAAAGCTCACTGAAGGGACTTCCTAACCAAAGCTAAACTCCAAAAAGGACACCTATTATAAGGCTTAAGTCTTCTCTTTTCTTCTCCGATCTTACTCAAATTTAACCCATCTAAGAGGCTAATAACCCTGAGCTTTTGGGCTCTGAACTTAGCATACAACTAGCAGCACATAATCACATCAATAAATCAGCAACAATAACCCAAAGGCACGACAACAATCTCACAAGATAACAAGGCAAAAATACAACATATTATCATGCTATTTCCAACAAATCCTTAGACATGCTTCTAAAACTGAACATGGCTGAACTCATCTTTCTCAACAATAATACATCATTTAAAACCAACATGGCTGAAACTCATATAATATGTCTTAATGTTCGAAATTTTCTATAGCATGTATTTCAAATACTCGTGGGATGAAACTTCATGGGAATACTTATAACTTCAGCAAGAAATAGCACACTAAATGTCGTTTCAAATTCTTGAAAATAGGCAGGGTGTAACGCCCCAAAACAGTAATAATATTCAGAACGGTTTCACTGCTCGACTATAAGTGAAATCCGTAAGTTTCAGAAATTTTCGAGTTATATTATTTATGCTAAATGCTCAAACATGATAAATTATTCTTTGAATAATTCTATCTCAAGTATAAGTTAAGGTTAATCCATTAATTTGGGTTATTAAATAATAGCAAGTCAATTTGAGAAATTACCGGACACGAACCCTAGTTGTCGTTCCGAGTATATTTTCCTAAGTCAAAAATTGAGAGTTGATATTTTAATACTTAGAATATTTTTCTAAGTGTGTTAGAATACCAAAGTCGAGCTTTGGACATTTTATATTGAGCCCTAGTGCTCACCCGAGCCGCCTGTGCCGAGCCCCGCACCCGCGCCTCGTGTCGTGCCAAGCACGTGCCTACCGAGCCCATGGCTTGTACTAAGCCTTGGCATAAGTTGGTAAAATAATTCTAAGTGTTCTTGGACCCTTGGAGAGCCTTAGGACTCGGCCCAAGACCACCACACGCGAGCAGCCGTTTTTCCCGCGCGCAGCCTGCTAGCCGCACAGCCCAGCAGCCTCTCGCGCCCAGGGCCCAGTGCCGCGCCCGGGGCCAGCGCCCAGGCCCAGCGCTGGCAGCGTGGCAGCCCAATATTTTGAGCCCATTTCATATGTTTTCGGCCCAAATCCTCCATGACCCAACTCATGCGGTTATTAAGGACTTAATAAGGGTTAGATTAAGCTAATTTGGCCCTAAGCATTGTTAAGGGAAAGTCAACACATCATTTGCCAAAGTGAAGCATGTGCACACATTAGTTTATTCAAGTATTTTTGTCCTTGTCCCCCATGCAACCTCCAAACCTGACCTGACCTCTCCACTATGATATTATACTCTGAAAATGGTCTCTAAGACCGTGCAATATCAGCCCAAGGCCATGCCCCATCACCCCTCTCAAGTTCCCATGCAAATGGAGTGGAATAAGACCACTTATCATGTCCCCTTTGACCCAACCTTGTTAAATCCGCCCAAACCTCTTTATAAACAGCCTTCTTCAGTCCATTTGAGACTCTTAGACATTCTGAGACTTGAGAGCTCGAGCACTTTGAGAGAAAACAAGAGAAAAGAACCAAGAGCCCTTACCTTGCACCACCGCACGCGCCTAGCCCGGGGAAGGAGGAGCAGCGAGGTTCAGCCACTTGCAGCCATATTCTCTCGAGGCTTAGCATATTCTAAGTGTTACTTAGATTTTTCTAAGTCTTTTAGAAGGGATAGGCTCGAGAGAATCACACCACAAGACCACCATTAGCACCAAAGCCGTGCATAACCACATTTCGAGCCCTAGTTCATTATCTCCATTTCTAACCGAGGTAAGCTCGGGATTTTTATGTTCATTAATTATTTTATGATATTTTAAGATTTTTCATGAAGAGAAACCGAGCCATGCATGTCATTATATATGATTTACGAATTTTTGAATTAAATGGCCTTAAAAATAAAATTTTAGTTGCATGCATGCCAAAGTCGAAAATGTTGGTTAAATCACCCTTAAATATCATACCATTGATGCTGTAAAAATTTGAGAATAAATGGAGTTCATTGCCTTGGTCAATTCATTCATGAAAATACGCTATTTTGGCCACCCGAGGCCCATCCTCATGCATGCATGTTATGACCTAAGTGTTAGCCACTATAGTCATCATTTGTGATGTATAACATTCGGCCCTGAGTAGTTTTGTAAGTTATGAATGTTGGTTCGGACGTCAAGTGCTCGTACGGGCCGTATAAGCCCTACCGAGTGAACATGCAAGTGGACCCGGGGTCCACTAGTGTTTCTTAGCATTTTTGTAGCACATTTATCATATAAAGTTGTTATGTCATGCATGTCACCGGAAAAGTCACCGGAGGTCCGGCAAGGGCCGGCCCTGGTCACTGTCCGCGCATGTAGTGCGGTAGTGCCCGGCCCCAGTGCCTGTCCGTGCCTGCAGAGGGTAGCCTTAGCCAGTGCCCGCGCCCGGTAGGCGCGAGGCACAGCCCGCGTGCACGCAACAGCGCCCGCAGCGCCCAGTGCGTGCCCGTGTGCCAAGCATAAGCCCCAGTAGCCCCAGCACGCGTGGCCATGGCACCCAGCGTGCCCAGCCATGCGCACGGCGCCCGGCAGCGCCCGTGCAAGCCCCAGTGCACGAGGTCTCGTGCCAGAGCCTCGTGCCAAGTCCAGGGCTGACCCGAGCCGGGCCAGCTGAGCCCAGTTGGCCTCGGTGCATGCCCCAGCAGCATGCCCGAGTGCCCAGTGACCTCGGGGACACCCGGCAGCGCCCGTGTGGTCTCTGTCCGTGCCTTCCCCGTGCCAGCCGTGTCTGGCCAGTGCCTGTCCGTGCCCAGCCGCACGACAGCGCCTCAGTCGAGCCTCGGCCGTGCCCAGCACGCACCCGAGGGGCACCAGTCGTGCCCGGGCCGTGCCAGCAGCCCCTGGCCGTGCCCACCAGCGCCAGTCCGCGCCTAGCCAAGTCCAGCGGCACCAGGGACCGAGCCCGGTCGCACCAGCCGTGCCCAGCGCCGTGCCCGGGCACCAGCTGGCCCGGCACGGGACCGAGCCCGGTCTAGCCGAACCCAGCCCGACCGCCCGGCCCAGTCGAGCCGGCGGTCCGGCCAGCCAGCGAACCGGCCGGTTCGACCGGCGGTTCGAGTCAGTTTTTACTCGTGATTTCTGATCCGAGTCCAGTTCCGGAAATTTCAGTATTTTTCCGAGCCAGTCCAGTCCAGTTTAATCGCGTAGATAAGTCCGAGCATTTTAGCATATAATTAAATATTCTGAGCATTATACTTAGCATTATTTTGCTTAAATATTTATGTAGCCTAAGGAGAGTCGAGCCTCCGACCGCTACTCCAGCTTCCGCACTTGCATACCAGATTTCAAGTTTTCAGGTGGGGGTCATGTACTGGATGTCACATCATAGATAATATCTGTACCATGGCAGAGGTATGTTTGAGACAGTTTAGTTCCGGGTTGGGTGGCCGAGGCCTTTATACCCACCTGATGACCGTTGGGAGGGGCGAGGCCCTTTCTACCCCATCGGCGTGTGCACACGAGCGGCTACGGCCGAGGGTCTTTTGACCACAGATCAGAACAGACATCAGAGATCAGTTTACAGTTTCAGCTCTTATATATTTATGTTTCATGATACGTTATTATAGATGATGTTTTGTTCAGTACTGGTCTTTGCGGAGCATAGTGGTTTGCTCACGCCCCCATTGTGTTTTTCAGGAGACGGAGTCGAGCGTGCCGGATGAGCACAGATGTGGCGCAGCGTGGTCATGAGAGTCGGACATATTTTACCAGCATTTTTATGTCCTAAATTTATGATCATGTGTATTTTATTCAGTTTATGTACGCATGTTATGTATTCGTATTTCGGATGCTTCCGCCAGCGAGTTTTCTAGACAGTGCGAGACAGTACAGACTATGCATGTATAATTCCATAATCCGCGAGCGGACAGTTTGGTTGCATGTTTTGTTATGTCTGTGGGCAAGCCCAAGTTTCAGTTTAAGTTTTTATCTGCCACATCCCGCAATAAGTCAGTATTTTCGAAAACCCAGCTCGCACGTTCTTTCGAAAATAAAAACAAAAAATTTTACTCTGATTTTCAAAGCTAGTAGTAAGGCGGGGTGTGACACAGGGCTACTTAAGTAAAAAAGACAACGAAACATGCTTTAACTAAAAAATTTCCATAGCATGATTCTCTAAACATTCTAGGCTGAAAATCCAAATGAATGCCCATAACATATGTAAAAAATAACATTAAAATTTTGGCTTAATTGGACGAATATAAGCTTGGAAAAATAAGGCACAAATTCAACATACATGACAAAGCATCACCTTAGACATAACTTAATTCAAAAAATTTTACAAAATGCAATTTTAAGTCATCTAGGGCTGAAATTTCACATGGATAATCATAACATATACTAGACATAACAGTAAAAATCTCAACTCAATCGCATAACTATATGTTGGCAAAAAATCGAGACAAACAAGCCTCTAAAACATGCTTTTCTAAGGCCAAAAATCAACATCAAATGGCATGCTTCTTTAACGCATAGAACTGAAATTTAAACATATAGTTTAACATAATCTCAGCCCATAAAACCGGTGCAAAAATTCTCGAATGGTTACCTTTCTTCGGGTTTAAAACCAAAGGAAAAGGCTCGGTTTTGTGCTACTAGGTGGTTTGAGGGCTGAGGCTTGCTATGGCTAGAAAAAGCGGACCTTCTTGGTGGCTAAGGATCGGTCTCAGGTGGCCTTAAATGTTGATGGCCTCGTGGTGTCGCTCGTGTGCACAAATGTCGGCGTGGGCTTGGTTGCGCGCGATGTTGCGGGTCACCGGTGGTGCAAGGTTGCGAAGGCACGTGCTGGGATGATTCTGCTGAGGGCTGGAGAATTTTGTGAGGAGCTTTTGCGAACTTTTGGTATTACAACTAAGGAGGACGGCTGCTGATAATTGACCCTTAAAAGGGGCATAAAATCTGATGTCAAATTTTGAAAAAGAGGGTGAGAGGAGTGGGGATGTAGGCTCCTATAATTGGGGAAGACGTTGAAGACTTCTCTTTCGTTTTTGAGGGCTGCAGCTGGAATGTGTTCATGTGTGATTTTACACCATATTTATATAGTATCTAGAGCTTATTCATTGCATTATTGGTGTATAAATTGCGTTATTGTGCCATAATTCTATATCTTGTTGGAAAGGTATTACACGTGCTTGTTTTGTAGATATTTTCACATATTTGTAGAGCTTGTGGCTATTGGAGGCGCATGGTGAGTACCTAAGACCCCCGGGATGATGAAAGATTCATGCACGGATGAAAAAAATAGAAGAAACGAGTGAAACAAACAACAAAAGGAGTGTGCAGAGCTGACACGGGCATGATGCCCGTGTCAGAGGCCGTTTCACATCAACAGAGAGATTTCGAAGCCCAGGCACCTGACACGGGCTGCGACACGGATAGTGACACGGGAAGAATGACATATTCACCCTATTTTGAAAAGGAGAAGGTTTTTGGATATTATAAAAGGCATATTCACCCTATTTTGAGAGGAAGAACGTGGGATACACTAGGAGTAGGCCCTAGAACACACAAGAGAAGCAATTGAGAAGCATAAAGAAGATCAAACTATGAAGGAATCAAGGAGATTAAGAGATTGACGAGATTTCTAGTTTTTCTTTCTTCTTTCTTTTGAACTTTTATTTGTCATGTCGATTTCTAATATGTCTATGTATTTGAATTCGAACATGAGTGGCTAGATTATTTGATTCTAGGACTTGGTAGTAGATTTATATGTTAGGATTTTGGATGATTGATTTATAATTGATTGTTTTCTTTTGAACCCTATTCAAATATTTTGTTCTTATTTCATGTTTAGCACTTGGCCAATGTTTTTATATGTTTGACAATATTGTTCATAATTCGAGAGATGAGTTCAATATTAGGTCGTTAATATTTGACACAATTTACTTGCTTGAATCGAGAGATTAGTAGGTCGTTGTGAGGATGTTAGATCTTTTAATCTATTTGGAGTTTAATTGCATGTGTTGAGTGGAGACTCTAATATATGTGATTAATCTACGGTTTTATCTATCTCGAGAGGGACGATAAGCTAAATTTGTGATCATCTTATAGGGTAGATAAAGGGACATTTAGTTGTGATATTTCTGAATAAACCCAACTATTAATTGAAACCACGATCTTAGAATCTATCATTCCCATATATTTTCTTACGTGTTTTTCTTACTAGTTCTTTATTTTTGCTTTATTTCCTTTGATTTATTTTCTTAGTTTAGCTAATCCATATCATATTCGATCGTCTAAATAAGTTTGACACTATCATAATCTGGTACTTGATATATTAATTATTTGGTCTTTTGGGATATGACCTTGCTTGCCACATACCACGAGCGAAGCCCTACACTTGCGGTTGAGCTTAAAAAATATAGGCGAACAAGTTTTTGGCGCCATTGCTGGGGACCAATATAGTTATTTGTGTAAATATTTGTTAGAGTTAAATACCCGGCGTTCCAATCTGATTGGAACTTTTTCTATTTTTAAAGACAATTTATTGAAAATTATATTATTTTGAGGCATAACTTTATCTTATGTATTTGAATTTATCATATATTTGCATATATGACAAAGTCCTTAGATCATTATTAGTTATAAGGTATGGTTGCGCATTTGATGGCAATCATGGAACATGTCTTTAAAGCTGTAATCTTAAATAAGTTCCAAGTCGATGGGTGTTTCGAGACAGGACATCGAATAACCCGGTAAGACTTGTGCATATGATGTATGCTCGTCGGACGAGAATGTTGCATTCCATGGCCCGATGAAAATTCTTAACTGGAAGTTTTTAACTGTCGAATAAGAATTTTTATGTTGCAATAGTACATGACTGATCCTCTGACTTGAGGCACAATAGTAATCTTGTGTATGTTGTGCTTTACTTTGATTTATCCTTTGATTGCTGGACAATAATAAAAGGGATATTTTGGGTACTGTGTCAATATGTATGAAGGTTTTTCTGTGGCCAACAAAGAATTCGACACTTATGTGGATAAGTGAATTTCCTATGTTTTTCATAGTTCATGATTCAAAGACCTTGGCCAAGGCGAGATGAATATGGATTCATAAAGGAATCACTAAACTTGAAATGAAATCATAGTTATTAAATCAATTGGGTTTCGAGTTATAAATCCATGCCCAAGATTTAATCGGGAAATTAGTTGTCGAAAGAATTTTACATGTATGCACTTGCAATTGAAAAGGTTTACTCGCTATTTCACTTAACACTAGATAATCATGCTACTTGCTAGGTGTTACCATGATTTGTGGGTTCTTGAAATTAAGGAGTTAATTTCAAGAATATAAATTATTTTTTTTTCGAAACGATAGAGGTACTATATTAATAAAACCGCACAAAGTGTGAAAAGAAAGCAGCCAAAAGCTGAATAGTACAACCAGAGGCTAAAAACTGAGAGGCTGATCCGAAGATCGCCTAGAACCGTCTAGCAATGCTAGAATACCAAACTCGAAACTATATTATACCAACTAACACAACCAAAAACTAAAACAACTAAAAAGATCCCATCGGGATAATGCCCAGTGTAGGATCCCAACAGGATAATAAGTGTACACTCGGGCTCACAAATGCCAAATGGCCCAAACCAAAAACACAAGAACACAACAAAGAAACAGACTAATACAAAAGGTCCTAAAACCAAACAAAAAAATGCACTAGGCCTCCCTCTCCAGCAAATCCAACCAGACTAGCAGTCACCAAATCAACCTAGGGGGATCCAACAGCATAAGAAGAGCGTCCCCTCCACTGCCAAATTTCCTAGCTGAATCGAAACTCATACCGCGAATCCCACCCAAAGCCAATTCTCCCAACGCCAGAAAACACCAAGAAAGCTCCCAACACCGCCAGACCAAGCCCCCTAACACCACTAGCGGACTCCAAAAGAACAGTGAGCACCCCGGAACCCAGAGAACCAGGGAAAATGAAGCTTACTCAACGCCTCAGCTCCCGCCCAACCATCCCGAAGGCACAGAGACGCCTCAACCACAAAGGAACCCAACCCTGAACCGAACGCACCAAACCCTGTCTCCCACATTAAGCCGCAGCAACAAAGCGCCACCAAACATCAGAGAGAACATAGAAAGCACAGAACACCGCCAGCCGCAGGCAAAAGAAAACCGAGACAGAAAAGGCAAGAAAAGGAAACTCACCCTCGATCGGGACCGGTGAAACCAAGTCGTTAACCAGAAGCTCGCTACCTACCACCACCTTTCCGCCGGCGAAAAGGAACAGAGAGAGGACGGTCCGACCCAAGAGGACGTCAAAGGGAGTTCAGAGAGAGGCCGCCTGAGATGCCCATGACTCTCCGACCCAAGAGGACGGTCAACCAGAGCCGCAACCGACCCTAACCCATCGAACCGCGACCCATGGACCCTCCACCACACCGATTTGGCCTGCGATCGAAAACCCTAACCCACCTGCCCGAGAGGCGAATTAAAATTAGCGACCACAAAACCGCCGGTACCCGTGGCGAGCCGAATCGTAGCATCAGGGAAGGGCTAGGCGGTGAGGGAATAACTACCAGCAAAGCAGAAGGCCGAGAGGAAGCTGACGATTGCAGCTTCTTATCGGCGAAAGTGGAGAGATTGAGGATCGGGTTTTTTAGAGAGATCACAATCAATGTCATATAAATTAATTAGATTAATTTAAATTACAAATGAGTTGTAAACCCACTACTAGTGTTAATCGTGAACCTAAAAGGGTCACACCAAATTTTGGATGATGACAATTTTGAAATTGTTATTTTCAATAGTTGGATTAATTGACAAGACTTAATTAAATAATTTGATTATTTCATTAAATCTAATTTTGATTAGATGTCAATTAAAGGAATAAAATAAATTAATCAATTGAATTAATTAATTAGGCTTTGGATATTAATTAAGTAATTATTAGAATTACTAAATTAATAGTTAGATTTTAAAGTTGGACTTTAAAATTCAAATCCAAATATTAATATGATTATAGATTAAAACCCTAAATAAAAGAGGAGATGTTATTGTATATGGTAGATAAGATTTTGACTAATTAATTTTGAAAGTTAGTTTCATAAATTATGTGTCATTATCTTTAATTAATCCTTAATTAAGACTAAAGATTAAAATAATAAAAATTATTATTAGAAGTTAGTGGAGCCGTCACATATCTCCAACTAACTATTACACAACTTGATTATGTATATATATGATATACATTAAAAAATAAAAGATGATGTGGTGGGTTTAATCAACCAACAATCAACAATATATATATATCTATATAATGTACATTTGATGTACATATATTGAATTCATTCATGAGAATGAGAATTTATTTATGAGAAATGAATCAAACTCTCCCATGTTATTTTGAAAAGAACAAGAGTTGTTCTTGGTTATTTTGAGAAAATAAAAAAATAAAATAAAATATTTCCTCTTTTATTTGATTTCAAAATACCAATTCAATTTCGAAAAATTTCTACTAGCACTACAAGAAATTTGCCAAACAGTGACGAAATTTCATGTGACGAAAAAAAAATCGTCACCGTATGTTGCCTTATGGTGACGAATTTAATAAATCGTCATTACACCATTGGATACGGTGACGACTCCTACATTCGTCATATTAGAGTTCTTTTTTCGTCACATAATGGATTTTTTCATGACAATGCACCTCAATTCGTCACTTATACATCTAAATTCGTCACATGTATGTAAAATATGACGAAATTAAATGTGACAAACAAACTTTCGTCACTGTTGTTGTTATTTAAAATGACGCTTACGATTAATTCGTCATTATATAATTATTTATTCTGACGATACATTATAATACATCTAAATTCGTCATATTAATACATATTATGACGAAATTCACTATGACGAAAACAAATTCGTTGATTTTTGTTCGTATTTGAAATGACGCTTACAAAAAATTTGTCATTATATAATTTTCTTTTGTGACGATAAATTATAATAAATCTAAATTCGTCACATTAATACATATTATGACGAAATTAACTATGACGAAAACAAATTCGTTGTTTTTGTTCGTATTTGAAATGACGCTAGCTTACAAAAAATTAGTCACTACATAAGTTTCTTTTGTGACGATAAATTATAATCCATCTAAATCGTCAAATTAATACATATTATAACGAAAGTCACTGTGACGAATCAAAATCGTTATGTTTTTATTGTATTTAAAATGACGCATATGTATAATTCGTCATCATATAACTTTCTTTTGTGACGATATGTTATAATATATCTATATTAGTCACAATAATACTTATCGTGACGGAATTCACAGTGACGATAAAATCGTTATTTTTATTTGTATTTAAAATGACGCTCACGTCATCATATAACTTTCTTTTGTGACGATATGTTATAATATATCTATATTAGTCACAATAATACTTATCGTGACGGAATTCACAGTGACGATAAAATCGTTATTTTTATTTGTATTTAAAATGACGCTCACGTATAATTCGTCATTATATAACTTTCATTTGTGACGAACATACAGAAGATCCAATGACTTCAAATCTAAACAAACTTAAACAGGCATAACCATTCAACATCGTTTCTCCTACAGTGCAAGAGAGCCAACCTAAAATGGGAATTTAGAAGATAACCGAAAAGACAATAGGTGAATAATTAGCAGACACCCTGCATATGAAATACGCAATTGAACAAGAGTTCCATTTCAAGCTAGCGTCTATTCATGGGACATAATTCGACAATCTACATCTGTATTATGTCAAATACACAGATATTGGCATCTACCGCGCTAGTTTTACATCTCAAACATAACAAAAACAAGCATTTGAATATCCTCTTCATAACACATTAGTCTACAGAATTCAGCGTGGTGGCAACTTGGTCAAATCAACCTCTACATCCTCTTCGCCATCGTGCCTTGAACTCGTCTAATCTCATACCTGGAAAATAAATAAACCCGTGATGCAACCATCTTACTCAAGAAATGAATGGATAACATATAAAAGAAAAGCAAGATCGAAGGATGCTTCAAAAGACAACTTTCAGCAAGTCAATTACAACACACAGATCAGTAACATGATTGCATTCTTGATACCCATCTTGTAGACATTTCAAAGTTGTTTAGTGCAAAGACTCCTGACAGTATTTAGTCCGAGAAATTATACCTCTTATGCCATTCGAGGGAAACATGCCAACTATTCATTTAAATAAAGGAAACTCTTATAAGTTGAATGAAACTAGAAAAGGATCCACTAACCTAAGATTGTACATAATATACTGAGCATATCAGGTTTGAATGACATAGCCCACAAAACTAAATCAAGATTTTCAAATGCAGAAAAGAAAAAAAAAAAAAAAAAAAAAAAAACACTTATGATAAATTAGAATATATAGGCTCAAGAGTTTGGAAAAATGCAACTAAACAAATAAAATTGAAGAGGATAAGCATCAGCACGATCTGTGAAGTTTACAACTCATACTGAAATTTTGGCATTAGATTTGTTCTGTAAAGTACTTATATTAGATAGAGAATATTAAACAAAGAAAATATCTAGAAATGTTATTCTAATTGCACTAAACCAACACATATTATTCTTCCCGGTTGCAAAAATGAACAATCAATTCATGACTGTGTAATCAAGAAGATCAATTCCATCAGTTGTGTTAAATGATTGGAAAACAAGCGTATTAGTTACAAAGTAAAATGACCTATTCTAATAATTAAAATGATGAAGTACAATGAACAACTGGATAATTTTCACACGCTAGCTGCTTTCATTTCCATCAATAACACCAAATCAACTAAGCAGAAAACTGTCTGACTAAGCCAACTTCAACCGCAGCAGCAGAGAAAACTATCCCAAAAAATGAAATAATATACTCCTAGAAACATAACAAATCATATGATGATTGGTTAAATACGATTTGGACTGTACCATCCTGATTATACAGCAAACAAAAAATCAACTAATTGGAATAATTGCATAAAGAAAAACAAGTTGAATTACTGTGAACTCTCCCAAAAAAACATAGCTTTCTTACAGAAAAAAACATCTTTATCCTGTGAAATTACAAATGGCCCCATTTTCAGCCCTGTAAAATACAGGAAAAAGCATAAACAAAACATAATGCTTCACCAACTTGCCATCAATTTAAAACATTACAAAACATAATGAATCAATGAATATTTTCTGGAAAAAAAAGTCATTCAAAAGCTCAGCCACTAGTTCAAAATATACGGCCAACAAGCACACCAAAACAGGGCAAAAAAAATTACAACATATACATGCTCCTTCTTCTCTAAAACTTTAACATGCTCATAACTAAAACTCAAGGTTGAGCTTAACACTTCCAAAGCTCACGAAACAGTACATAACAACAAACAATAGCAGCCTCCAATCTCATAAACATGCTAAGCACAAAACTCATGCAATTCATGCTTCATACTCCTCTAAACATATCCAAACTTAACGACATATGAATAAGTCTAGAAACTGGTCCTTAACAATTCAAAAACACTTAATCTCAGCCACAAACCACTTAAACCGAGGCTTGATTCAGCTATAAGAAACAAGGCTCAAAGTAGTAAAACAACCAAGCCATTACTATGCTAAATTTTCCTTTTCAACAACAATAAAATTAAGCATGCCTTTTCAATACTTCTATTGAACATTTATCTATGAAATTGCACATCAAAACCGCAGCATACATAACATAAAATATGCTCAGCAAGTTCAATACACACAAGGGATAAACAATACAATCCTTGCTTCTTTTCTCGACCAAAACAGAGATGTAAAACAGGCATATAAATGTCACGAAATCTCGGCCAAAACATGGATAAACTCGGCTCAGTCGAAGGTACCTGTTACGGGACTTAAAATGGAAAAGAAGGTGGCTCGATTTCTGGTTGAAGGGCTCTCGAAAAAAACTCGGCTTGCTGCAGCCTGCTACCGGCTCCCGGACAAATCTCGGCACTAGAAATTTCTCATTTTCGGATTGCCGGAGGCTTGGTTCAGCCGGGCGTGCTTGGATTCACTCAGCTGCAGGTAAAAGCTCGACCTCGGGAGCTCAAGAAATTGCTTCAGTCGCAGACCGCCTACTCTCGGCATCTGGTGTGCTCACCTCGCCGGAAATCTGTTGGCCCTTGGTTGGGGTTCGTCTTCATGGCTGCCACTGGGATCCAAATCTGAGATTGTTAGGCTTTGTTATTATTATTATTATTTTATTTTGCACATTTTGAGATTGTCAGTTCGTTTATTTATGTTTTTAATTAGTAAAATTACTATTATTGTCGTTTTTTTTATTTATCATCTAGAACATATAACTATCATATATTAATTATAAAGATTTTGTCACTATAATTTCTTTTTAATGACGTAATTGTTTAGAGTGACGATAGATTTTGTCACTGTATCATATATTTCATGACAAATAAATATATCACTAAATATCTGCAATTAATGACAATTATTAAATTTGTAATAGTGACAAATTTTATATTGTCATTGAAAATAATCTTTTTTTGACAACATGTAGTCGTGATGTATTTGTTTGGATTTGTCACCATATAAAATGTTAAAATGACAAAAACTTTTGTCACTAAATATTTACCTTTTCATGACAACTTATGTTGTCATTATATCTCAAGCTTTTGATGACAATCATTTTTTTCGTAATCATAAAGCTAATATTTCACGACAAAATATTTCGTCGCTTTTATATGTTTTTGGAGACGAATAATATTTCGTCACTACTTCAATTTTTTATGACACTTTTGTTATCGTCATATTTAAAATTTCTTTTTATGACGACCATTATTTTGTAGTTATATAACAACTTTTAGATGACGAATTCTATGAAATATGACGATTATTTTAACGAAAACGCCACAAATATATTCGTCATTGAAATTTTATAAATTCGATAAAAAAATAAAATTCGTCACTAAACAATAATATTTAGATGACGAATGTAAGTTTTCGTCATTTAAAACTTGTCTTTTTATGACAAAATAATTGTTTATATGACAAATTTTTCATATTAAACGTGACGAAATTATTGTCACCAAAAGTGTCCAAATAACATGACGAAACTTAAAAACGTCATTAAAAGTGAAACATTTGGTGACAAAATCGAAATTTGTCACCTATACCTAATATGACGCGGCTACGGTGACGATCGCTGTGACGATAAAATTTCGTCATCATTGTACTTTTGTGACGAAAAACAAGGTTTACATGACGAATTTTTTCGTCATGTTTTGCGAAATTTCTTGTAGTGTAGCGCAGAAATTTTTCACGGAGTTGGAATCCAAAAGGTGGACTCAATTAGAGGGGAGACACTTGGATCCCTTATAGTGAGACACACGAAGACGGTGATAACCACATAACCGGGAATTGATTTCCTCTTCATCGTCGCTATTTGAAGAAAATTAAAGGTAATTTTCAAAATTCTCTACAAATCAAAATCCGTATTTTTACATGATTTTAAAAAATGCCGATCGTAACAATCGCTATTTTCACCGAGGGTTTCAGTATTTATTAGATAAATGCTTATTTATTTTGGTTTAATTCCGCTGCGTTTTATCCCGTACGGTATAACGAACCAACAGTGGTATCAGAGCCACTGTTTGCATCTTTAAAATCAGATTTTGATTTGATTATGTTTATATGATAAACATGTTTAATTGTTAAATTATATATTTTTGAGTGTGATACAAACGTTGTATTTGATTTTAAAGTTGGGATTAATTAAAAGAATCGAATTGTTCGAGTTCATACGGCCATAAAATGTTTCTGATCAATTGACTAATATATATATACAAGTTGTTGTGTATATCTTGAAATTAGTTTCATGATTAATTAATCATAATCAATTGTTGATTAATATATATATACATAAAGATGTATTATTGCAAGTCTTAATTGCCATAACTCAATTGTTGAGTTACATATAATTAATCTGTTTGTCCAATATAAATGTCATGTGATGATATTATTTATTAAAAAAAAATAATGAATAGTCACACGAGTCGTGTGACTATGGCACATGAGTCGTGTGAGGAGCCACACGAGTCGTGTGGACAAATGGACAATTGGAAGTTGCTTGCAGCTTTTTCACACGAGTCGTGTGAGGTCTCACACGAGTCGTGTGATATTAAAAATAAAATAATTATTATGAATAACTAAGTTTTAGATTATTAACTATTATGAATAGTTAATAATATTTTAATCCCAAAATTAAATCAACACAAAAAAATTGGTAAATTTATATGCTTTGAATTAATGTGATGAATGGTATATTTAGGGATGATCATGAGCCTTTTATTCAATATGATTGAATGTTTGTAATTTATCGAGACCTGCGAGTCTCTTATTAAATTATTTGTATAATTTTAAATTATTGCATCGAGAGTAGATTAGATCAGGTTGAAGGTTGTTCGATGAAAAAGGCCCACGCTTGTGTGGGTAATTTTACAAGTTGTAAATTTTTAGGCCTGTGTGTAATATCCCATTCAATAATTAATAAGAGTAATTATTTTAGTTCTAAGTTTGAACTAATTACTTTTATTAATAATGCTCGTTCCTAGTTTTGAGCCCAGTTATTAAGTTATTCAGATAAAAGTTCGACTTTAAGTTGAAAGTATTCTCGGTTAAATTTTATTTAGTAATCAAGCCAGTTCAGTAATTAATTAATTCCGGTCTGTTTATTTTTATAAATGGATTTATAAGATGGGTTTAATTATAATAGATGACGAATAATAAAAATCGAGTATATTTTGATTACTTGTTCAAGATAAGTAGTGAACCGAACCAAGCATGTTCGGTTACGAGTTAAGATTATTACCGAGCAAATGATTCTCGAGCCTAGCTTAGTTTTGAGTATTGATCAAGTTATAAAGATTAATTACACATTAATGTTTATTGAAGTGAAATAAGTTATTTAAGATGAAGTTCAAGTTCTAGTAACATTCCATTTTATTTAGCTAAATGGATGTAAATTTGGCCATTTCTAGTTTGAATGAGAAAGAATAATGAGTCGAGACAAGTTAGGACTCGAGTTCGGTTAAGTATCCATGAACATTTAAGTTATAAATGTTCAAAGAAGTGAGAAAATTTTAGTCTATTTAAATTATTAGAGAGAAATATGAAATTTTTAGAATTTTTGTTTTTTTCGGTTTTCGACTGTAGTCGGAATTTATGTCCGATTTCAGTTCCGAGAAATACATTAAATTATTTTCTCTCTATATTTTTAGTAGACTACAAGATAAGAAAAAATTTTCTGCATAAAAATGAAAAATGCCAAAAGAAAAGAAGGAAATTCGAAAATTTTTAGAATTTTCGATTTTTCGGTAACCGTTCGTTTTAAGTCAGAATTCGGGTCTGTAAATTGGAAATTTTTCATTAAGTCACGAATTTTATCATGGAAATCAGATTAGGATCACATGATGGGCCTTTCTAAGTATTGACTATAGATTTGTTATGCTTACAAGTTATGATTTCCATTCTTTATCTTTATTTATTTTTATAAAATTTTTCTAAGTATTTTTAAGGGATAAATGAGCCATTTTAGCTTAATTTCGAGGCATGGTCAAAGGGAGAAGGTTTGTCTTGATATATTCAATATAAATCATGCATTACAAGTACTTATCAAGGCTTAATCATCTTTGTGCAAGATTTTAGAAAAACATTAATGATAAGGGGCCTATGGTGTTTATTATGATGGAGTGTTGATGTAAAGAAGGTGATGTTGTCTCATTTTCTACCCTATATAAAGGAGCATCAGCATAGGCTCGAAATTCATATCATAATAAGCAAAGTCTTAGCTATAGAGGGTAAGAAAGAGAGATAAATCGAGAGAAATCTTGACGAAGATAAGTTGAGATCAACTTCCGAAGTTTCATTTTCAAATTTCTTGAAGAAGGTTAGATGCTAC
>BKCP01005050.1:122251-285470 GCA_008636005.1 Striga asiatica | reverse complement strand
TGCCACGCCCGAGCACACAGTTGGCCCGGGATGTGCCCAGCAGCACACCCGCGTGCCCAGGGTTGCCCGGCAGCACCCGCTCTGCCCCAGTTCGCGCATGTCCGCGCCCAGTCGACCTCGGGGCATGGCCAGCAGCCTGCCCGAGTGCTCAGCAACCCCGAATACGACCGGCAGCTCCCGCGTGGCCTCTGTCCGTTTCCGTCCTGAGTCTAGCCGCACCTCTCCGTGCCCAGCCGCACGACAGGGCTTCAGCCAAGCCTCGGCCGTGCCCAGCGCGCACCTGAGGGGCACCAGTCGTGCCCGGGCCGTGCCCACCAGCGTGATGAAGTATCGTGTGTTTTCCCAACTCGATTGTCTCGAACCAAGCTTTGCCACGGCTTGTCCTTCGACGATAGGTGTGGACGACTTGGTTATTAGCCTTATCTTCTCACGATTTTGAGATGGTTCGGGTCTTAGCCTTGCCAACTCGGTTTGTATGATAAAACTCTCACGAATTCTAAACACACGGTTTTGTTCTCACGAACAATTTTCCATTACTTCTCAATCATCTTAATCATATCTTTCGAATGACACATGTGTGGTCTTTATAGATACTAATTAGATCTAATCCTAGTCTAAGAAGAACTCCTAATGCAAGTAAACAAATAAAGTCCTAAGGAAAGTAAATACCTAGTAAATATAGACTTACCTAAACTACTTAGGCACATGCCTTTTTTTCCATATCCTAACCAAACTATGATTCCTAAGCTACTAAGGGAAATCGGCCCTTAGGCCTTCTAGAAGGATCTCGGGTTCTTGCTTGCGCGGCACTTCACCCGAACCCTAGCCGTCGCGGCTAATCCTTTTCCTCCGAGGTCTTGGCCTTCTCCCGCGTCCCACGCGTCGCATGCATCTATTGCCTTGTGCCTCAAGTAGCACGGATTCCCTTCAGTCGGTGCGCTATGCCTAGCCTCTTGAGGACTCGCGCCATCCAACTCCCGCGTGCCTCGCGTGACATCGCCCGCACCTCGCGTGAACCCCTTCGCTCTACGCGCGCGTCTATTCCTTCGCGCGTCCCTGCGACCCGCGCGTGAACTGCGCTCTCTTGCCTCGTCGACCTTGTCGACCCCTTCCACTATCGCTCCGTGCGTTGAGCCCCACTCGCCTTTGCGCTATTTCGCGCTCGTTCCCGCTCGTGCACCTATTTCTTTGCCACCATCCCGTGTGCACGCTGGCCACCCTACATTCTCCCCTCGTGCACCATTTGTCTTAGCCATCGAATGTTGCTTGCGACGATCTCTCGCGCATGCCTTGCACCACTCGCCCACTTTCCCGGGCTCAATCTTCTCGCTCTCATCATCGGCCCAATACGCGACTGTGGGCGCATCTCCCATCGCGTAGCCTCTCCGGGCCTTCTTAACATGGTCTCGGTAATCATCCCGGGCCCTCGCGCGCTTCTTCTCATGACTTTCGCGCGACTCATCCTCGGGCTCGGATGGGTTGATGACCACATCCGCATCATTCCATCCCCCTTTGAGTTTGACCTTGTCCTCAAGGAGAATGAATTGAAGATTCTTCAATTCGACCGGCTCAGTTCCTTCGTCACTCGTGCATAGCTTGATCCTCTTCTTGGCTCTTTTGAACTCCATCGTTCCCGTTTTGAAATTGGTAACTATGGGCCCTAACGTCTCCAACCATTGGACCCCTAACACCACCTCGGGTCCTCCAAGATCTAGCGCAAACAAATCTACTTTCAGCTCTTCTCCTTGCACTTGTATCGGGACATCTTTGTATAGATCCGAACTCCAAAGCTCTTCGCCGTTTGCAACTCGTACTCCAAATGGTACAACCCCGGTCATTGGAATCTCAAGTCTTGCGGTGAAGTCCAAGCTAATGAAATTGAGTGTCGACCCACTGTCGACCAACACATTGACCTCTCGTCCCAAAATCTCGGCCTCGAACCTCATCATCTTGGGTCCTTTTTCGGCTTTGACCATGTGCAGCATCTCCAATTGCGGATTCAAATACAAGTGCCCTCCTTCACCGTGTTCTACCTCGGGTTCGCATGTATCGAGTAGGTAAACCTCTTTACCCTTGCACCTATGCCCGGGCGTGAACGGTTCATTGCACGAGTAGCATAGACCCTTCTCGCGCCTCCTTTGCATCTCTTAGGAATTTACACGCCGCATGTAATTCGGTGGTCGAACCACCTCGTTCACTTTTGCGTCCTCGATCATCGGTGGTGTATCCGCGACCGTACTCGCGTGCCGCGCCTCGACGCGTCCGTCACCTCGACTCATCTTGCGGATCGCAATCAGATGGTCCTCTCGCATTCGTGCCGACTCCATAGCAGCTCGCATTGACCTCGGTCGATCTAATAGCACCTCGACAGCCAGTTCGGGTTTGAGCCCAGCCACAAATGCTCCAACCAACGCACTCTCGGGCCACTCGCGCACTCGACTAGCAATGCACTTGAACTCTTTTTGGTAATCACGTAGACTACCACCTTGACGTATACGAGTGAGTGCCTCGTCATAGTCATGGTATTGGCTCGATCCAAAGTGCGTAACAATCTCCTTCTTGAAATCTCTCCAATGTATCCGCATACCTTTGCCTTTGTAGACGTGCGAGATCCATTGCCACCATACATTCGCCTCACCATCGAGATAGTAGGCGGCGATTTTGACACGATCAGATTTGGGCACGTCATTGATCTCGAAATATTGAGTAGCTCGACTCAACCACGCATCCGCGTCGGTCCCCGTGAATGTCGGCATGGTTAGCCTCGGCTTCTCGACCTTTCTCTCCTCACGTCGACCAGACGCTCGTGTCCTCCTCGATCGTTGATCATGGTCCTCGTGGTCGGACTCGGAGCTGCTCGATCGAGCTGTGGTCGAACACGACCTACAACTTCCTCGCGGTCGTCGTGTAGCTCGAGCAAGTTGTGCCGCAAGATCGTGCACCATGAGCTCCAACTTTGCAAAATTCTCGTTCGCAGCATGTTGTCCATCACCAAGGGATCTCATGCTCTCCTCTAACATCTCGAATCTCTCTCGGTTTGTCATGGCTTTCTCTTTTTTTTTTTTTTTGAAAAAAGGGGAAAAATTAAAAAAAAAAAGAAGAAGATAGAAAAAGTTAAACAAAACACACGATCAGCACCTCTCAATGAAAGAACCAATGATGAAGTATCGTGTGTTTTCCCAACTCGATTGTCTCGAACCAAGCTTTGCCACGGCTTGTCCTTCGACGATAGGTGTGGACGACTTGGTTATTAGCCTTATCTTCTCACGATTTTGTGATGGTTCGGGTCTTAGCCTTGCCAACTCGATTTGTATGATAAAACTCTCACGAATTCTAAACACACGGTTTTGTTCTTACGAACGATTTTCCATTACTTCTCAATCATCTTAATCATATCTTTCGAATGACACATGGGTGGTATTTATAGATACTAATTAGATCTAATCCTAGTCTAAGAAGAACTCCTAATGCAAGTAAACAAATAAAGTCCTAAGGAAAGTAAATACCTAGTAAATATAGGCTTACCTAAACTACTTAGGCACATGCCTTTTATTCCATATCCTAACCAAACTATGATTCCTAAGCTACTAAGGGAAATCGGCCCTTAGGCCTTCTAGAAGGATCTCGGGTTCTTGCTTGCGCGGCACTTCACCCGAACCCTAGCCGTCGCGGCTAATCCTTTTCCTCCGAGGTCTTGGCCTTCTCCTGCGTCCCACGAGTCGCATGTGTCTATTGCCTTGTGCCTCAAGTCGCGCGGATTCCCTTCAGTCGGTGCGCTATGCCTAGCCTCTTGAGGACTCGCGCCATCCAACTCCCGCGTGCCTCGCGTGACATCGCCCGCACCTCGCGTGAACCCCTTCGCGCTACGCGCGCGCCTATTCCTTCGCGCGTCCCTGCGACCCGCGCGTGAACTGCGCTCTCTTGCCTCGTCGACCTTGTCGACCCCTTCCACTATCGCTCCGCGCGTCGAGCCCCACTTGCCTTTGCGCCATTTCGCGCTCGTTCCCGCTCGCGCACCTATTTCTTTGCCACCATCCCGTGTGCACGCTAGCCACCCTACATTCTCCCCTCGTGCACCATTTGTCTTAGCCATCGAATGTTGCTTGCGACGATCTCTCGCGCATGCCTTGCACCACTCGTCCACTTTCCCGGGCTCGATCTTCTCGCTCTCATCATCGGCCCAATAAGCGACTGTGGGCGCATCTCCCATCGCGTAGCCTCTCCGGGCCTTCTTAACATGGTCTCGGTACTCATCCCGGGCCCTCGCGCGCTTCTTCTCACGGCTTTCGCGCGACTCGTCCTCGGGCTCGGATGGGTCGATGACCACATCCGCATCACAGCACCAGTACGCGCCAAGCCATGTCCAGCGGCACCAGGGACCGAGCCCGATCGCACCAGTAGTGCCCAGCGCCGTGCCCGGGCACCAGCTGGCCCGGCACGGGACCGAGCCCGGTCTAACCGAACCTAGCCCGACTGCCCGGCCCAGTCGAGCCGGCGGTCCGGCCAGCCAGCGAACCGGTCGGTTCGACCGACAGTTCGAGTCAGTTTTGATTCGTGATTTCTGATCCGAGTCCAGTTCCGGAAATTTCAGTATTTTTTCGAGCCAATCCAGTCCAGTTTAATCGCGTAGATAAGTTCGAGCATTTTAGCATATAATTAAATATTCCGAGCATTATATTTAGCATTATTTTGCTTAAATATTTATGTACCCTAAGGAGAGTCGAGCCTCCGACCGCTACTCCAGCATCCGCACTTGCATATCAGATTTCAAGTTTTTCAGGTGGGGGTCATGTACTGGATGTCACATCATAGATAATATTTGTGCCATGGCAGAGGTATGTTTGAGACAGTTTAGTTCCGGGTTGGGTGGCCGAGGCCTTTATACCTACCTGATGACCGTTGGGAGGGGCGAGGCCCTTTATACCCCATCGGCATGTGCACACGAGCGGCTAAGGCCGAGGGTCTTTTGACCACAAATCAGAACAGAAATCAGAGATCAGTTTACAGTTTCAGCTCTTATATATTTATGTTTCATAATATGTTATTATAGGTGATGTTTTGTTCAGTACTGGTCTTTGGGAGCATAGTGGTTTGCTCACGCCCCCATTATGTTTTTCAGGAGGCGGAGTCGAGCATGCCGGATGAGCACAAATGTGGCGCAGCGTGGTCATGATAGACGGACATATTTTACCAGCATTTTTATGTCCTAGATTTATGATCATGTGTATTTATTCTGTTTATGTACGCATGTTATGTATTCGTATTTCGGATGCTTCCGCCAGCGAGTTTTTCTAGACAATGCGAGACAGTACAGACTATGCATGTATAATTCCATAATCCGCGAGCGGACAGTTTGGTTGCATGTTTTTATTATGTCTGTGGGCAAGCCCAAGTTCAGTTTACGTTTTTATCTGCCACATCCCGCAATAAGTCAGTATTTTCGAAAACCCAGCTCGCACGTTCTTTCGAAAATAAAAAAAAAAAATTTACTCTGATTTTTCAAAGCTAGTAGTAAGGCGGGGTGTGACAGAAGGTGGTATCAGAGCGCAGAGTGCGTTTCTGTATACTTTCAAAGTTTAGAAAAGCATGACCACGCCATGCTCATCCGCGCCGACTCCGAGGTGAGTCACCTGACTCAGTTTAAGTTTTTGCAAGTGCTAAATTCAGTTCAAGTATGGGGCCTAGATGACTATCCTCCTATAAGACAGATGACTCTAGAGACAGAACTCTAGACAGAACTCTAGAACAGCTAAGTCCAAGGACTCTAGACTAAGTCAGAACTCCATTACGAGCCAGAACATAGAAAGTTTAAGTATACCGGAACTCTAGCCAAGCTAGGTGTTTTCGGATATTATTTATTTGATTTTATCATTTCAAGTCTAGTATGGCTATTGCTTAATTGGCTATACTAATCAATTCAAGCGTTTCCAGAATTTCAAAATGGCACCGCGTAGAGATCCCTAGGCACTAGTTGAGCTGGATCAGGCTGTTGTGGTCAGCCGATTTCGTACCTATGATCCGCCCCGTTTCACTGGGGAGAGTGGCCCGTTAGTCGTGGCCTAGTGGATCCGGAAGATGGAGAGGATCTTCTGTATTATGGGGATTTCTGAGGCGCACAAGATGGCGTGCGCCGAACTGCAGATAGAGGGAGCCGCCGGAGACTGGTGGGAGGATTACTGGCGTCTACGCACCGAGGATGAGCGTGACGCTATGAGATGGGCTCAGTTTAAGACGATACTGGAGGACAAGTTATATCCTCGCCATTTCAAGCAGAGGATGGCACGGGAGTTTGCCGCTCTCCAGTAGGGTGAGCGTTCAGTGGACGAGTACGAGCGCGAGTTCGCTCGTAAGAGTGCCTTTGCTTCGCATCTTGTTGATATGGAGGAGAAGAAGGCGGCACAATTCCTCGATGGTTTGAGGAGCAACATTAGACTCTTGATCACCAGCAATGGTTTCCTTGACTACGCCGAGACTGTTCAGCGTGCTCAGCAGATTGAGGCGTGCATTCTCAGAGACACCCGTGCCCAGCCACCAGCCAGACAGCCAGCCGCTATTCCGCCACCCCAGCCAGCTCAGCAGACGAACAAGAGAAAGTGGGACGGTCGCAAGGACAAGAGGAACCAAAGACAGAGAGGCCCAGCTCAGGGAGGCCAACCAGCCCGACAGGACCTGCCGGCATGTGCTACCTGCGGACGTCCGCACGGGGAGTGTCTTGCCGGACAGGACATATGCTTCCTTTGTCGCCGCCCAGGCCACCGTATCAGAGATTGCCCAGACCGCCATCAGCCACAGCAGGACCAGAGACCGCCAACCCCGAGACAGCAAGCTCACACACAGCCAGCACCCAGACAGCCAGCCCAGAGACCCCCTGGACAGCAGCAGCAGCGTGGAGCACCCGCTCATATTTACGCACTCAACCAGGAGCAGGCCGCAGAGCAGCCAGGTACCATGTATGGCATGTTGTCCTTGTTCCATACTCCAATCTTCGCTTTATTCGATACCGGGGCGACACATTCGTTCGTCTCGTTCAAGTGCTTATCTGCCTTAGGAGCCCAGGGAGTGAGTACTGTCGACCCTCTCGAGATCAGTCTCGCATCGGGAAGGAAGATAGTTACGAGTTCCCTGGCCAAGAACCTTAGCATCGATATCGGAGGTCGAACTCTAGTTGTAGACGTGTTCGTGATCAATATGAATGACTTCGACCTGATTCTCGGCATGGACTGGTTGACGAGGTACCGTGCTGACATTCGTTGTCACGACCGGGTGGTGACGCTACACTTATCTGAGGGAGACCACATCACGTTTTTCGGGACGAAGTCTCGAACCTTGCCGCGCGTTATTTCCATGGCGAAAGCGACGAAGTACATGCAGCGAGAGCATTGTCAAGGATTCCTCGTCAATATTGTTGGGGAATCTTCGGAGGAGCTGTCTCCCGGAGATATACCCATTGTCCGAGAGTTCGTGGACGTTTTTCCCGATCAGCTCCCAGGAGGACCACCTAACCGCCAAGTGGAGTTCACCATCGACTTGGTCCCCGGGGCGGGACCAGTGTCGAAAGCGCCATATCGTATGGCGCCGAAAGAGCTTCAGGATTTGAAGGCTCAGATTCAGGAGCTTTTGAGTCTCGGTTTCATCCGACCGAGCGTATCACCTTGGGGAGCCCCTGTCCTCTTTGTCAAGAAGAAGGATGGGTCCATGAGGATGTGCATCGACTACCGGGATTTGAACCGGTTGACGGTGAAGAACAAGTATCCGCTTCCCAGAATTGAGGATTTATTCGATCAGCTGAGGGGAGCCAGCGTCTTTTCCAAGATAGATCTCCGCTCTGGTTACCATCAACTGAAGATCAGAGAGGCCGATGTGGCCAAGACTGCTTTCAGAACCAGATACGGCCATTATGAGTTCGTTGTGATGCCGTTTGGCTTGAGCAATGCGTCAGCGGTATTCATGGATCTCATGAACCGTGTCTTCCATCCATTCCTGGACCAGTTTGTCATCGTCTTCATTGATGACATTTTGGTCTATTCCAGCAGCCCGGACCAGCACGAGGAGCACCTGAGGACAGTTTTGGAGGCTCTTAGGCGTGAGAAGTTGTACGCCAAGTTCTCCAAATGCAAATATTTGCTTGACCGAGTGGCTTTTCTAGGCCACATTGTCACCTCCAGAGGGATTAAGGTTTATCCAAGCAAGATTGAGGCCGTTAGGAACTGGTCGACACCGAAAAATGCCACCAAGGTTTGGAGTTTTCTCAGTTTGGCAGACTATTATAGACGCTTCATTGAAGGGTTTTCGAAGTGCCCTTGTCTCGTTTGACGAGGAAATCGATGAAGTTTGAGTGGGATAGTCGCTGTGAGTCGAGCTTCCAGGAGCTCAAAGCGAGGCTTACGACGGCTCCCGTGTTGACCATTCCGGACTCCACACAGGGTTTCATTATCTAAAGTGATGCCTCGAAGCAGGGTCTAGGCTGCGTTTTGATGCAAGACGACAGGGTTGTGGCTTATGCTTCCCGTCAGCTAAAGTCGCACGAGGTGAACTACCCGACTCATGATCTTGAGTTGGCAGCAGTGGTTCACGCCCTGAAGATTTGGAGGCACTATTTGTACGGGGGCCACTGCGAGATTTATACCAACCACAAGAGCTTACAGTATATCTTCACCCAGAAGGAGCTCAACATGCGCCAGCGGCGATGGTTGGAGCTGGTGAGAGATTATGACTGTACCATCAACTATCCTCCGGGTAAGGCGAACGTAGTTGCCGACACCCTCAACCGGAAGGGAAAGGGCGAGCTGACCTGTATGATCACTCAGCAACGTCAGTTGATTCATGAATTACCTCCCAAGTTGCCAGTTGTGGGAGGTATTCGAGCGATGAGAATATGGCCCACGTTACGAGACAGAATCCGGCGGGATCAAGCCTTCGACGAGTTCATCCGCTCGATGGGGGCAAAGATTCATGCCGAAGGAGTTGAGGGTTTCTACCGAGGCACTGATGGTGCCTTGGAGTACAAGGGAAGGATCGTTGTGCCAAATGTCGAGGCTCTGAAGAAGGAGATCTTGACTGAAGCGCATAGTGCTCTTTACTTGGCGCACCCCGGTAGCATCAAGATGTATCACGACCTGAAAATGTCCTTCTGGTGGAAGGGGATAAAGAGAAATGTCGCCGAGTTTGTTGAGAAGTGTCTGATCTGCCAGCAAGTGAAGGCTGAGCACAAGGTTTCACCGGGTCTCTTATAGCCTTTAGAGATCCCGCAGTGGAAGTGGGAGAAGCTGACCATGGACTTTGTCACGGGATTACCGATGTCAGCCAAGCATCATGACGCAGTATGGGTAGTTGTGGATCGACTGACGAAGTCGGCCCATTTCATGCCTGTCAGGATGGACATGTCCATGGAGCAGCTAGCCGATGTGTATCTCCAGGGAATCGTTCGACTCCACGGCGTTCCAGCCGAGATTACATCAGATAGAGATCCCCAGTATACCGGACATTTTTGGGAGAGTCTGAACGAGTCCATGGGGACGAAGTTGAAGTTTAGCTCCGCCTATCATCCACAGACCGACGGGTCAGTCGGAGCGGACCATCCAGACGCTTGAGGACATGCTCCGAGCTTGTGTCCTTGAGCATGGTGGTTCGTGGGAGCAGTTGATACCCACTGTGGAGTTTGCCTATAACAACAGTTACCATTCGTCGATCAAAATGGCACCGTTCGAAGCTTTATACGGTCGCAAGTGCCGCTCACCCCTTTATTGGGATGAGGTCGGCGAGAAGCAGGTTCTCGGTCCAAGCTGATCGAGGACACAGTGCAGAAGGTCGCCGAGAACTGGAGAGATTGAGAGAGGCTCTGAGCCGTCAGAAGGCCTACGCTAACAAGCGTAGAAGGGAGCTTGAGTTTGAGCAGGGAGATAAGGTGTTCCTGAAGGTCACGCCGATGAAGGGCGTTGTCCGATTCAGGAAGAGGGGGAAGCTGCAGCCCCGATTTATAGGGCCCTTTGATATTCTCGAGTGAGTTGGCGTCACCGCCTATCATCTGGCATTACCCCCAGAGCTCTCGGGTGTACACAACGTCTTCCACGTGTCAATGTTGAGGAAGTACGTGTATGACCCGAGCCACATAGTGAACTTTGACGGGCTAGAGGTCGGGCAGAACAAGACGTATGATGAGCAGCCGGTAGCAGTTCTGAACCGAAAGGTCCGTCGGCTGAGGAACAGAGATATAGAGCTCGTCAAAGTTTGCTGGAGTCGCCACGACGAGTCGGAAGCCACTTGGGAGAGAGAGGCCGAGATCAGAACTCGTTATCCAGATTTTGAGTTTTGAGATTTTCACTTGTACATATATGTGCTTTCTATTTTTATGTTTTGATGTATATAGTTGTGTAGTAGGAGTTCTGGCCTAGAACCTTAGTTTTGTATTTCCGAGGACGGAAATATTTTAAGGAGGATAGGTTGTAACGCCCCAAAACAATAATAATATTCAGAACGGTTTCACTGCTCGACTATAAGTGAAATCCGTAATTTTCAAAAATTTCTGAGTCATATTTATTGTGCTAAATGCTCAATTATGATAAATTATTCTTGGAATAATTCTATCTCAAGTATAAGTTAAGATTAATCCATTAATTTGGGTTGGTAAATAATAGCAAGTCAATTCTAGAATTGATCGACTCCGAACCCTAGTTTGGTTCCGAGTTAATTTTTGGGTAAATCCCGAGCATAGCCAAGTATTGGTATTTTTATACTTAGAATATTTTTCTAAGTGTATAAAAATATCAAAGTATAAGTATTGGTCATTTTAACCGAGCCCTAGTCCTTACCCGAGCCGCTCGTGCCGAGTTCCGCACCCGCTCATCGAGCCGCGCCCAACCGAGCTTAGCCTCGCTCGAAGACATATCCTAAGTCCTAAGAATCATTTTGCAATTTTCTAAGTGTTGGAAGCCCTTCCCAACCCTTGCAACTTGGGCCAAGACCATTTTCCCGCGAACAGCCCGTGCCCGTGCAGCCCAGCCACGCCCTCGCGCCCAGGGCCCAGCGCCCAGCGCCCAGCCCAGCGGGCAGCCTGCCAGCCCACTTTCTTGAGCCCAAATGCATTAATTCCGGCCCACTTTCCCCATGACCCAAGAGCTGCGTTTAATTAGGACTTCAGAAGGATTTGTTTGAGCTAATATGTCCCTAAGCAAGGTTAAGGGAAAGTCAACCATCATTAGCCTTAGTGGAGAGCATAGGCATGAATTGTTTATTCAAGAATTTTTGTCCTTGTTCCCTAGTCTTGGACAAGACTGACCAAACCCCTTGTGACCTAATAAAATACTCTGAAAACCACCCATAATGCCCACTAAATCGAGCATAATCAGGTCAAAGCTTGTCCAAGGGCTTGGACCAAAATTCCATGCGCATGTGATGTCATTTCCCACATGTTTGGTCTCCCACCAGCCCACCTAGTAAGCTCCGCCCCTCCCATCTATTTAAGACCCATTTTCCAGTCATTAGAAGGCCTTTGGTCTTCAGTTGCTCGAGCAAATATTGGGGGAAGTGTTAGAAAAATCGAAACTAAGGCAACCAGCCCTTGCTCGCGCCCAGCACCCCGGGGAAAAGGAGCAGCGAGGTCCAGCCCCCTACAGCCATAATCTCTCGAGGCTTAGCACTACATAAGTGTACCTTATATTTTTCTAAGTCTCTTGGAGGTGTTTGACACGAGCAAAACACAACCTAAGTCCAAGCCAACCCCTAAGGCCGTGACCAATACCCTTTTAAGCCCTAACATCCGTTTTCCATTCTCAACCAAGGTTAGCTCGTGACTTATGAGTTCCTTAGTTATTTTATGATATTTTAAGATTTTTCATGAGTTAAAACCGAGCCATGCATGCATTATTATGTGATTTCCGAATTTAATGAAATTAATGCCTTAAAAATGAAATTTGAGTAGGAAGCATGCCTAAGTCGAAAATGTGGGTTAAATAACCCTTAAATATTGTACCATTTATGCTGTAAAAATTTGAGAATTAAATGAGTTCATTGCCTTAGTCAAATCATGCTTAAATTTATGTTAAAATGAGCCACCGAGGTCAATCATCATGCATGGAAGATATGATATGAGTTCTAGCCCCTATAGAAATGGTTTAACATGTTAAACATTCGGCCCTGAGTAGTTTTTCAATTTATAAATGTTGGTTCGGGAGTTAACCTACTCGGTCATGCCATTTAAGCCTTACCGGGTAGCATGCATGTGGACCCGGGATCCACTAGTGATTTATGTGTTAATTGTACTTATTTTATCATATTATGATGTATGGTCATGCATGTTGCCGGAATTAGTCACCGGAGGTCCGACAAGGGCCGACCTTGGTCACTGTCCGCGCACATAGCGCGGCAGTGCCCGGCCAGGGCCAGTGCGTACCCGCGCCAACGTGCGCGTGGTACCCGAGTCCACGACAGCATGCCAACAGCGCCTGTCCGCGTCGCACCCGCCCAGTGCACGAAGTCTCGTGCCAGAGCCTCGTGCCAAGTCCAGGGCAGACCCGAGCTGGGTCAACTGAGCCCAGTTGGCCTCAGCACCGTGTCCAGTGACCTCGGGTCGTGCCGGTCGCGCACCCGCATGTCCAGAGCAGTGTTCAGTGGCCTCAGGTCGCACCAACAGTGCCCAGCGCCGTGCCCGGGCACTAGCTGGCCCGGCACGGGACCGAGCCCGGTCTAACCGAACCCAGCCCGACCGCCCGGCCCAGTCGAGCCGGTGGTCCGGCTAGCCAGCGAACCGGTCGGTTCGACCAGCGGTTCGAGTCAGTTTTGATTCGTGATTTTTGATCCGAGTCCAGTTCCATTTCAGTATTTTTCCGAGCCAGTCCAATCCAGTTTAATCGCGGTCCGAGCATTTTAGAATATAATTAAATATTCTGAGCATTATACTTAGCATTATTTTGCTTATATATTTATGTAGTCTAAGGAGAGTCGAGTCTCCGACCGCTACTCCAGCATCCGCAGTTGCATATCAGATTCCAAGTTTTTCAGGTGGGGGTCATGTACTGGATGTCACATCATAGATAATATATGTACCATGGCAGAGGTATGTTTGAGACAGTTTAGTTCCGGGTTGGGTGGCCGAGGCCTTTATTCCCACCTGATGACCGTTGGGAGGGGCGAGGCCCTTTATACCCCATCGGTGTGTGCACACGAGCGACTAAGGCCGAGGGTCTTTTGAGATCAGTTTACAGTTTCAGCTCCTATATATTTATGTTTCATGATACGTTATTATAGATGATGTTTTGTTCAGTACTGGTCTTTGCGGAGCATAGTGGTTTGCTCACGCCCCCATTATGTTTTTCAGGAGGCGGAGTCGAGCGTGCCGGATGAGCACAGATGTGGCGAAGCATGGTCATGATAGACGGACATATTTTACCAGCATTTTTATGTCCTAGATTTATGATCATGTGTATTTATTCAGTTTATGTACGCATGTTATGTATTCGTATTTCGGATGCTTCCGCCAGCGAGTTTTTCTAGACAGTGCGAGACAGTACAGACTATGCATGTATAATTACATAATCCGTGAGCGGACAGTTTGGTTGCATGTTTTTATTATGTCTGTGGGCAAGCCCAAGTTCAGTTTACGTTTTTATCTGCCACATCCCGCAATATGTCAGTATTTTCAAAAACCCAGCTCGCACGTTCTTTCGAAAATAAAAACAAAAATTTTACTCTGATTTTTCAAAGCTAGTAGTAAGGCGGGGTGTGACATCTAGCATTTCATGTGATGAATGTTGTATTAAATTAACACAAGTAACAAATGATGAGATCTTAAAAACCCTAAAGGTTATTAATTCGATTAATTCCATATCAAATTGAAATGGATAAAATAAGTTGAACCAATTAATCCATGCCTTCCATCAAAAGTAGATGACATGACGATGCTACGGTGCTTAGTCACTGACCATGAGTCGTGGGGTAGCTTTGTGCTGAAAGCTGTGGTCTCTACTAAGCATTGAGATGCTCATGAGATGGATTCGTCTTTATTTGTGATGGCCACGAGTCGTGGGGCACCCTGATGCGCCGTTATCACGAAGGTTTGATGAGTTTAATTTGACACTTAGTACTATATACGGTCATAAAATTGGGGTATATAAAAAAAGTGAGGCAAAATAAACTTGAAGGTTGTATATTGATACAATTGTCAAAAATGTTGACTACCACTATAAATATTTCATGAGTACTCATAAAATTGAGATATGTTATATTTTATTGGACATCAAGCCCACTATGAAAATGAGACTTTCATAATTAATATGGGGTTTAATTAAAACAGTGGGAGACATTTAATATCAAAGACCTTATATTAAGTGAATATATTTTCCATAGTCTACTTATTTTCTGCTTTGTTTATTTTGGTAGATCATTCTACTAAAATGGCTAAAAATCCAATTACGTGTATTCATGAGCAAAACAAATTGACTGATCCAATTTTCGTTGATTGGCTGAGAAACTTAAAAATGTCCTTCAGTCTGTAAAGAGAGACTATGTGATAGTCAGCCGATGCTTGTCGTTGGATCCCCTTCTAGATCAAAGGCTTTAATGTCTAAGAAAAAGAAAGGGAAGGAAAATGTTTCCTCTAAGCCCAACAAGAAGGCAAAGGACAACGAGGTGACGGATAAAGGAAATAAAAAGGTTATTTCTCAGGCCGATAACGAGTGTTTCCATTGTGACAAATTAAGGCACTGAAAGAGGAATTGCATGAAATATCTTGCAAGCCTGAAGAGTCCAGGTGTTTATTTTGTTGAAATTAACTTATCAATTAATGATGCTTCTTAGGTATTAGATACCGACTTTAGCTCATATATTTGCAAATGATGGCAAGAAGTAGAAAATTGGACAGTAAGGAAACAGTTCTTAGGATGAGCAATGGAGCAAAAGATGTTGCATTTGCTATATGGACTGTTTATCTAGCTTTAAATAATGGTGTAAGTTTGTTATTGAGAGTGGAAGCTGTTCCTGTAATGCCCCATTTATTTGTGATTTATTTGTGAATTATTTGAGAATATTATTAAAATTTTTATTAATGTTATTATTATTATTATGATTTATTATTATTATTTGTGTGATATTATTGTTTGCCCAAATGTGATTAATTGATAAATTGTTTAAATGTCTAATTTATCTTTGTGATTAATTATTAAATATGAATAATGCGTATTAATATATATGTGTATATATATATATATATATATATTGTACGATTTATTTTATCGTGCATTTGAATCGACGTTGGGCCCGAGAATATTTGTTTGTATCGAATTCGAGCCCGTGAGCCGATGTGATGTTGCAAACCGGCCCATTAAGCTCAAAACGCCGGCCCACTTTCTCTTTTTCTTTTCTGAGCGTGATGTGTGAGTATCTTGAGGGTTAAGGGAGATTAATTAACCCTAATCTCACTCTAATAAATCACACGCTCCCTCATCCTCTCTTGAGATAAACGCCCGCAGCCTCTCAATCTGATTCTCCCTTCTCTGCTCCCAAGCAATCCCGTCGCCATCGTCCTTCTCTGTTAATCTCTCACCATCGTCCCTCTCGTTGACCCTGCACGTGAGAAGTTGCCGGAGCCTCTGTTCGAAATCAACCCCCGCCCGCAGCTCCCCCTCGCCTTGAACCTGCTCTGCCGCGAAGCACCCTCCGTGAACAGGCCAGCAACCCCGATGACGTACTTGCTCATCCTCTGCCCGCGAGCCCGTCCTCCGCCGCTCACAACCACCGCGAGCAGGCCTTTCCTCCGACGAGTTCCGACCAGTCGCGGCACCTTTCGACCACCGCAGCTCCGACCCTGTCGCATGTTCAGGCCACCGTGAGCAGACCCATCGCCATCGCCATCTTTCTCTGCTCGTTTTCCGGCGAGATCCTCCATTCGCGACCAACCGGCAACCTGCAACTCCGGGCCCTCCTCTATGAACGACGAGCCTCACCACTGTGGCGTCCTTCTTCACCGTGAGCCGCTGTCCATGAGCCGCTGCTCCTCCGTGAGTCCACCGGCGAGCTCGACGTCTCTTCGAGCAGCGTCCGGCGACCCTCCTTTCCGTTCCCGGCGAGCCCGTGAACCAACAGCAAGCTTCCCTCTTCCTCCCGTGCACGTCGAGCCCTCTTTTCCGGCGAGACGAGTTTACCGTCGAGCTTTCTTGTTCGTGACGTTTTTGATTTTCCCGAGAACGGTACCTCGTCGTTTTTCCGTCTCATTTAATTCATATATGTTTGTTAAGTTGTTCATATTCATGTTGTGCTCGTGTGATATATGCAATGTGAATTTATTGTGTGAATATGTTCAACTATATGAATTGTTGCGATTATTGTGTTCGTATGTTCGGGATCTCTTCGATTTTCTCAAAAATTGAATGAGACCTCGAAAGTCGTGTAAGTCGGTGGATAATGGAACAATGTCGAGTCCTTGGTCTTATGTAAAGGCCTCGGACGATAAATTTCATGTTATGATTTAATTCCCAAATAGTCGAGCTTGTTAATCGCTGTTTTGATGTTTGAATTTTTAAAAATAGCTCGCTGCTCGAAACGATGTGAAATTTTTAGGGATGTGTTATCTGTTCATTTTCTGCCTTGTGTAAACTTTTCATAATTTTTGGAGACCTGTAGCTATTTTTAATAATTAAATTGTATTCTGTCCAGAATATTGTTAAATGCATAATAAATTCATGCTTGACTGAAATGAGCTGAAACTCGAGTATCTCGTGCCTCTGTGACTTATATGTGTTGTGTTAAATTTTTGGAATTTTTGGAGTTGATATGATATGGATAATAGTTTATTTATTGATTCGGCAGAAATGTTGTTTGAATTTTTGAAACACGGTTACTGCATGGAAAATTCTGAAATTGTGCTGAGAGTCATATTTTAGGTGTTTGATCATGTTTGTAAAATATGGGAATTTTTAGAGTCCGTGTTGATTCAGTTTGGGGTTAAATTCGATAAACTGCTGTTGCTCGTTTGAATTTTTAAACATAGCAGCAGTTATCATTTAAGGCTGAGATTTTTACAAATGGACTTTGGCATACGGTATGTTATTGTGTAAAATTTTCAAGATCAGATTCATTCATTAAGTCTGAGTATGAATTAATGTGCCCATTTTGCTGATATGTTGTTCGAATTTTATAAAATAGGGTATCTTGAGTTTAAAGCTGAAACTTTGTGATTTTTCATGTTTCTGGAAGATGAAATTTTGTGTGAATTTTCAGAGCTTAATTCGTAGGGTAGCTTGACCTTCTATTTTCATGCGATTAAATGATTTCATTTTTCGAGCATAATTGTATATGGAAAATTTGGATCGACTTGCTTTTTGGTTTTATGTGAGTTTGACTTGGTAAAACCTGAGATGGATTTGTGTGAACTCCCTTATGTGGTTTGGTCGAGTTTAGAGTCGAGTCTTAGTGTTCCAACATCCACAGGACTTCACGAACTACTTAGTCGAAACGTGTTCGACTAGGTCTGTCTTGTGATTTCCGATTTAAGTCGAGATAGATTCTGATTGTAGGATCTTGACATCATGTAGGTGTCTAGTGGTGTTGATCTTGCCTTATTTCGAGATTTGTGACTGTGAACCGTGCTGCTATCAGGTGGGTACATTTATGATGTATTCCATAATTATCGCACTCCTTATTTCGTGTAATATTTCTTTGAAAATTCTTGTATGCATGAGAACTCTAGTCTAAGTGTCCCGAACGCTAGTGCCTTGATGAATGCGAAAACAGTAGGAGGTCGCCTGCCCGTTGTATCCGGGAGGGACGCCCCATGCCGTTGTATCCGGAAGGGGAAAAACATCTCTGCTGTCTCCTGGAAAGGATCCTGTGAACCGTTGTACCCGGGGGTGGGAAGGTTTCCAGTTACAGCCATGCCGTTGTATCCGGAAGGTTGTTGTATGTACATAGGAGGTTTGCGATAGGGCTGGGTAGGGGGTTTAGGCTTTGAATTCTGTGCATACCGATATTGAAACTATTTTTAAACTGATACTGTTTCTCTAAAATAATTATGCGAGATATACTGTACGATAATGGTGGGCTTGTTGGTTATGCTCACCCCATTATTTTCTTGTTGTTTTCTCTCTTCCTTTGTATTAGGTTGAGACGAGCTGGAGGCGGTGGCGTAGGACGAGCGAGATGGTGGTCATCAACTGATGTGTCTTTCCTTCCGCCTATTTTTATTATATGATGAACTACTTGCTTTTATTTTGGATTATTTATGCCTCAGCTTGAAATCATGTTTGTGTTGGATGAACCATGGATTTATGTTAAAATTTTTGGATAATGTTGAGACTTGAATAAACTGGTTTATTTATAACTGTTGACTTATGTATGTGTAGGATTTGGTTGAACTTTGAATAATGCTAGACCCTTTTAAAATGGTTTGAGACTTATGTTTTGGTATTTGTTTTATTGTTAGCTCGTGCATGTGTAGTTCCCTTGTATTGTTGGATGTGTGTTGTTGGTTGATGTTAGTAAGTAGCGCCCGTTTCTCGAAAAAGGTTTTAACTTGGATTTTAATAAAAAAAAAAAATTCTGATTTTTATTAAATAAATTCGATAAATTCTTTAAAATAAAACGGGGCGTTACAGTTTGGTATCAGAGCCAGTCTTACTTTTCTGTAGACTGGTTCATTTGTGATTAAGTGTTTAATGACCATTGACCACTCGCTTCGTCTCGCCGCACCAGCTCAAGGTATGAGTTTTATTTGTTTTGATTATTGTGAATGACGTGATTATGGTTTGTTCTTTTATTGGGGCTTAGGAATTTACCCTCCGTTTATTCGGACTTGAACTCTAGTGGTGCAGAGTTAAATGCCGACTTAAGAGATTTTTTTTTTTGTTGTGAGTTTTTGGTTGGGTGTTATCGAGTTAAGTTCGGTCTATAGCAATGCTCTCGTTACGAGTTTCTGTTTAGTTCCATCGAATGAGATTTCATTCGTAAGCTACCTCGAAAGAGAAGGCTTAAGTAAAGGGTACAGACAAACGAAGAAGTCCCGGGTGTGTGGATTATTCGGAAGTCTGTGACTATTGTGGCTTGAACTATTAGACGCGTGCTAGAAACCGGTTAATGAGAACCGGGAGTGGAGTTTAGGTGTCGGTTTCATGTTGATGATACGACCATTTATGCTTGTAGATTCGTGGAAATTAGTTGGATGGCCGATTTCCCTTGTTCGTTATTATTCGCTCTTTCTTTTTGGTTTGTCTCGCAAATTCTTTGAGGATATTGATAACTCTCGTCTTTTATAAATCGAGTATCATGTAGTTGCTGTGATGAACATGTTGTGCTCGTTTATTTCTGTCTGGAAGTCATATTAATCGTGGTCGAGCTTAGAACTTTCGTTATATATGTTCATTGTTATTTCTTGTTAATTCGCATGTTTGCTGTTTCTGTTGTGCCTCAGTTTAAGCCATCGGAGGCTGGTTATTTGAAGTTGCTATCTTCTTATGAAATGTAGTATGTTCGGTTTTCTATATGTGGGCTTTGGAATTTCTCGATTCCGGGTTATATCGAATAAGTTATGATTTTTACGAGAATATTGCGCGTCCAGTTTTCTATTTACCCGGCAGCATGTGTGTAATTAATGGATGACCTGTTTATCATGTCATAACGTGCTCGTATGAATTTATTCTCTTCATGGAGGTTATAGGTCTGTTTCTTATATTTTAAATGAGATAAAGTTCATGTTAATATGTGCTCTGTAGCTCGAGTTGTGTTCTTAGGAAGATAGACATGCATGAGATAGAGTTTTGTGTTTTGGCAGAATCTGATATTGAATGTTAATTGATTTTACACTATCTAAATGACCTTTTATTCTTCGGTGTTCTAAATAAAAGTTGTAGAGGCATGCTTTAGGCTTAATTTGAGACTTGAAACTTGTCATTTGAAAGTCTGTAGCTCGATCTAGAGGGTAAACACTGAGGTGCTGTCCATAACACATGTTAATTTTTGACAGATTTTCTGAACCACATGTTTTGTGTTTAAACTCATTGAAAATGGGTTTATTTGCGAAAGTGACCTTCAGCAACGTTGTATACATTTGAGTTATCTATCATTTGGTATTAAAATTTCATTAAAATCATGCCTGTAGCTCCAGCTAGAGAGCAATTACTGAAGTCTGGCTAGGTGCATTCCCCCAGTTTTGGTCTGTAAATAAATTTTCAATGTTTGTTGATTTATCACTTGCTAAATGGCCTTATTTGCTTTCGTTGTCATCATATGCATTGTAGTTTTATCTCTTATGATTCAAATGTCACAAGTTTCATTCATATAGCATTTTTGTGCATAGAGATGCATTAAAAATACGGACTTCATGCAATTCAGCTTTCTGGAAAATTTTGCCGCAAATTTAATGTATGAGCTTGAGTTGTTTCCAACCCTTTAACCTACCGTTCACGCCTTTGCCGCCCGAGTGCTTTTCCACTTCCTTTGACTACTACCTTTCGCTTGGTAGTCAAGTTTGAATTGTATTTCGAGACCATCTTATTTATTTGATTTTCGTACCGTGTCGATTTCGCTTGATTTTCCTTTTTCCGTGCATAGAAATTTTGCATTGTGTTGAGCATTGAAAATTTTAGCCTCTATTGATCCTTAATCATGTGTCGTAACGTCGCTAAGTCGATGTGAAGGTTAACTGAAGAATACCTTAGCTTTGACATAGACGGCGATCAATTTCTTTCGTGCTTTGTTTTAGCTTTGAACCGCAGTGGTGTGCGTGAAATCGTTTAAGGAGGGTAGTCGAGCCTGATGCAGAGCCGTTTTCGTTTTTGTGTTGTGTCCATCGTGAATTCTTCGAAGCTCTCGTTCTTCTCCCTTCGGAAATTCAAGAGTGACTCTTGTAATTCTTTGACTTTTGGCAACCCTCTGAAAGCTCTAGTATTTGATTTGTTTGGAGTCTTCATTTGAGAAATTGCAACCTTATATATTAATTAAGACAAGTATTTTCATTTTACCGCTTGTCTTATATCGTTTCTTTCGATTTTGGCGATGCCATTTCAGTCTGGGTACTTCATTCATACCGGATCGGTCTATCGTATCGTTGATGTCATATGTTCGAGGCGTGATCGTGACGAATCAACCAAGGAGGCTTCGTGATGAGATCCAAAAACGTGAAAAGCTTAGCGGCGTAGAGTTTGAGCTCGTTTAAGACTGCCGGCACGATTAGCCATGCGAGCTGATCTTTTTCCTTATTCGACAATGACCACTGAGTTGGGGATGATTTCTAGCTGAGGATGCCAATATTCCTTTTCTTTAGATGTGATGTTTTGAAACCCTGAACCTTTCGAGATTGTTAATACCTAAATGCTGGGGGATAATGTCCTTGTTGAAACCTAATGTTTCTTGGTTTTGTGAAAACCTTTTTCCTTTCGGGTTACCTCTGATAGTGCGAGCCTTGAATTAGAGTAATCCTTATTGAACCTCGAACCGAACGCCAACGCTGACTGGGTGTAGTCACGCGAAGTGGTGGTCGAGCACGCGAGCCCGTGCTGAGAAACGTGAGGCACTGCAGGGCCGATCGTTGACTCGCACGCGAGCTGCAGCCACCATCACCGAACGCAGGAGCTCTCCAAGCCAGTGTGTGGCCGAAACCTTGACCTTGCAGCTGTTCTACGAACAGATGTAGGCACACGTCCCAGCGCCCCGCTTATGCAGCGCCAGTGTGTATGACATCTCTCGGGTGACAGTGCATTTAACCTCGGACTGGCTATGTCCTTTTAGACCGTTATAATGGGATCGTCGAGCATCCCTATTTGAGAGTCAGTTTCTGCGATAGAAATTGTTTTCGAATATCTAGTCGATACTTCCTAAGCCGCATACGAGCTGTTACTCGTGTCGGCAAGGAATGAGGCTTTGTCAGCGATATCGAGCAGAACCGTGGCTTCTGTAGGTATCAGTGTTGAGTTTGTGGTGTTGTTGTTGCTTTGTTAGCCTGTTGTAAAAGATTCCGTGGAGGCCCGTCTGATACGGACGCACGGATCATGTTGGGATCGTGGGCAAGTTGTCAACGTGACCCGGGCACGAGACTGAACTTGACACCGCGTAGAAATCTAAATAGTTATTCGTTTAGGACATGCTGTCGAGACCTTGAGAGAATGGTTTTGAGTCTGGTGTACTCGATGGGTGTGTCGTGTGGAATTTCTTACCATAAGAAAATGCGCTTATAGCAATGGCTATGAGTGACGATCTTGATGGTACCGTACGAGGTTCTGAACACGGAAAGAGGCGTTGTACGCCTCGAGTTCTAGTAAGAGAGGAAGTATCAACCACATTTGTTGGTCCTTTCATGATTCTCGACCGAGTCGACGTCTTAGCCTGACGGTTGACCCCCATTACCGGAGCTTGCAAGAGTGCACGACCTGTTCAGTGCCTCGTGGAGAGGGGACAGATGCGCGACTCTAGGCACGAGGCGATCTTTGACGAGCTGCATGTGGGCAGAACCTTACCTTTGATGAGGTACCGGTGACCTACTGGATTGACGAATCCAACAGGGAGAGTCCGGAAGAGGTGCTCGTCAAAGTCCGGCAGGGTAACCATGGCTAGTGCGATGTGACTTGGTAGAGTGGGAAGGTTCGGACGGAGTATCCGAGTTGAGTGGTTTGAGCTTCTCTCGTGTGTCAATTGTCCTGTTAGGATGATTTTTCTTGGATTTCCGGGGACGGAAATCGTTTAAGGAGGGTAGACTGTAATGCCCCATTTATTTGTGATTTATTTGTGAATTATTTGAGAATATTATTAAAATTTTTATTAATGTTATTATTATTATTATGATTTATTATATTATTTGTGTGATATTATTGTTTGCCCAAATGTGATTAATTGATAAATTGTCTAAATGTCTAATTCATCTTTGTGATTAATTATTAAATATGAATAATGCGTATTAATATATATGTGTATATATATATTGTACGATTTATTTTATCGTGCATTTGAATCGAAGTTGGGCCCGAGAATATTCGTTTGTATCGAATTCGAGCCCGTGAGCTGATGTGATGTTGCAAACCGGCCCATTTTAAGCTCAAAACGCCGACCCACTTTCTCTTTTTCTTTTCTGAGTGTGATGTGTGAGTATCTTGAGGGTTAAGGGAGATTAATTAACCCTAATCTCACTCTAATAAATCACACGCTCCCTCATCCTCTCTTGAGATAAACGCCCGCAGCCTCTCAATCTGATTCTCCCTTCTCTGCTCCCAAGCAATCCCGTCGCCATCGTCCTTCTCTGTTAATCTCTCACCATCGTCCCTCTCGTTGATCCTGCGCGTGAGAAGTTGCCGGAGCCTCTGTTCGAAATCAACCCCCGCCCGCAGCTCCCCCTCGCCTTGAACCTGCTCTGCTGCGAAGCACCCTCCGTGAACAGGCCAGCAACCCCGATGACGTACTTGCTCATCCTCTGCCCGCGAGCCCGTCCTCCGCCGCTCACAACCACCGCGAGCAGGCCTTTCCTCCGGCGAGTTCCCACCAGTCGCGGCACCTTCCGACCACCGCAGCTCCGACCCTGTCGCGTGTTCAGGCCACCGTGAGCAGACCCGTCGCCATCGCCATCTTTCTCTGCTCGTTTTCCGGCGAGATCCTCCATTCGCGACCAACCGGCAACCCTGCAACTCCGGGCCCTCCTCTGTGAACGACGAGCCTCACCACTGTGGCGTCCTTCTTCACCGTGAGCCGCTGTCCATGAGCCGCTGCTCCTCCGTGAGTCCACCGGCGAGCTCGACGTCTCTTCGAGCAGCGTCCGGCGACCCTCCTTTCCGTTCCCGGCGAGCCTGTGAACCAACAGCAAGCTTCCCTCTTCCTCCCGTGCACGTCGAGCCCACTTTTCCGGCGAGACGAGTTTACCGTCGAGCTTTCGTGTTCGTGACGTTTTTGATTTTCCCGAGAACGGAACCTCGTCGTTTTTCCGTCTCATTTAATTCATATATGTTCGTTAAGTTGTTCATATTCATGTTGTGCTCGTGTGATATATGCAATGTGAATTTATTGTGTGAATATGTTCAACTATATGAATTGTTGCGATTATTGTGTTCGTATGTTCGGGATCTCTTCGATTTTCTCAAAAATCGAACGAGACCTCGAAAGTCGTGTAAGTCGGTGGATAATGGAACAATGTCGAGTCCTTGGTCTTATGTAAAGGCCTCGGACGATAAATTTCTTGTTATGATTTAATTTCCAAATAGTCGAGCTTGTTAATCGCTGTTTTGATGTTCGAATTTTTAAAAATAGCTCGCTGCTCGAAACGATGTGAAATTTTTAGGGATGTGTTATCTGTTCATTTTCTGCCTTGTGTAAAATTTTCATAATTTTTGGAGACCTGTAGCTATTTTTAATAATTAAATTGTATTCTGTCCAGAATATTGTTAAATGCATAATAAATTCATGCTTGACTGAAATGAGCTGAAACTCGAATATGTCGTGCCTCTGTGACTTATATGTGTTGTGTTAAATTTTTGGAATTTTTGGAGTTGATATGATATGGATAATAGTTTATTTATTGATTCGGCAGAAATGTTGTTTGAATTTTTAAAAATCGGTTACTGCATGGAAAATTCTGAAATTTTGCTGAGAGTCATATTTTAGGGATTTGATCATGTTTGTAAAATATGGGAATTTTTAGAGTCCGTGTTGATTCAGTTTGGGGTTAAATTCGATAAACTGCTGTTGCTCCTTTGAATTTTTAAAAATAGCAGCAGTTATCATTTAAGGCTACGATTTTTACAAATGGACTTTGGCATACGGTATATTATTGTGTAAAAGTTTCAAGATCAGATTCATTCATTAAGTCTGAGTATGAATTAATGTGCCCACTTTGCTAATATGTTGTTCGAATTTTATAAAATAGGGTATCTTGAGTTTAAAGCTGAAACGTTGTGATTTTTCATGTTTCTGGAAGATGAAATTTTGTGTGAATTTTCAGAGCTTAATTCGTAGGGTAGCTTGACCTTCTATTTTCATGCGATTAAATGATTTCATTTTTCGAGCATAATTGTATATGGAAAATTTGGATCGACTTGCTTTTTGGTTTTATGTGAGTTTGACTTGGTAAAACCTTAGATGGATTTGTGTGAACTCCCTTTTGTGGTTTGGTCGAGTTTAGAGTCGAGTCTTAGTGTTCCAACATCCACAGGACTTCATGAACTACTTAGTCGAAACGTGTTCGACTAGGTCTGTCTTGTGATTTCCGATTTAAGTCGAGATAGATTCTGATTGTAGGATCTTGACATCATGTAGGTGTCTAGAGGTGTTGATCTTGCCTTATTTCGAGATTTGTGACTGTGAACCGTGCTGCTATCAGGTGGGTACATTTATGATGTATTCCATATTTATCGCACTTAATATTTCGTATAAATGCTTTGTTTTGAAAAATGATGTATGCGTGAGAACCCTAGTCTAAGTGTCCCGTATGTTAGTGCCTTTGAGGAATGCATAAACAGTGAGAGGTCATCGGCCCGTAGATTCGGAGAGGTGACGCCCAGGTCCGTATGATATTCGTGAATGGGAAAAACATCTCTACTGTCTCCTGGAAAGGATCCCAGGCCCGTAGCCATTCGGTGATGGGAAGGTTTCCAGTTACTTCCTTGCCGTGTGTGATCGGAAGGTTGTTGTATGTACATAGGAGGTTTGCGATAGGGCCAAGTAGGGAGTTAGACTGTTGGATTCTATGCATACTGAATACTATGGTTATGATGGTTTAAAAATGTTATGCGAGATATACTGTGCGATAATGGTGAGCTTGTTGGTTATGCTCACCCCCATTATTTTCTTGTTGTCTTCTCTCTTCCTTTGTATTAGGTTGAGACGAGCTGGAGGCGGTGGCGTAGGACGAGCGAGATGGTGGTCATTAACTGATGTGTCTTAGCTTCCGCCTATTTTTATTATATGATGAACTACTTGCTTTTATTTTGGATTATTTATGCCTCAGCTTGAAATCATGTTTGTGTTGGATGAACCATGGATTTATGTTAAACTTTTTGGATAATGTTGAGACTTGAATAAGCTGGTTTATTTTTATAACTGTTGACTTATGTATGTGTAGGATTTGGTTGAACTTTGAATAATGCTAGACCCTTTTAAAATGGTTTGAGACTTATGTTTTGGTATTTGTTTTATTGTTAGCTCGTGCATGTGTAGTTCCCTTGTATTGTTGGATGTGTGTTGTTGGTTGATGTTAGTAAGTAGCGCCCATTTCTCGAAAAAGGTTTTAACTTGGATTTTAATAAAAAAAAAAATTCTGATTTTTAAAATAAATTCGATAAATTCTTTAAAATAAAACGGGGCGTTACAGTTCCATTTTCAAAGATACCAATATTATATATTTCGTTATTTTAACAAATAGTTTATACACTGTTACAACTTAAAGTCCCATCATAACTATTCAACAAAATAAAAGAAAGTTAGATAATCATAGTTCGTTTGCACTTTGGCATGCTAGATTAAGACATATATCTGAAAAGAGGATTCAAAAATTGGGACCAAAACTCGACCTTAGGGGAGAGAATAAGTCACCTAAATGTGAGTCATGTCTTAAAAGAAAAATAACAAAATCACCATTTGTTGGACAAATGGAGCAAGCTAGTCTGTTGAATTTGATTCATACAGATATTTGTGGACCACTAATTGTTAGTGCGAGAAATAACTATCACTACTTCATGACCTTTACCAATGATTCTCTAGGTATGGTTATGTATACCTTTTAAGGTATAAATCTGAAGCATTTGAAAAGTTCAAAGAATTTAGATGTGAAGTGGAGAAATAAAGTGATCGTAATATTAAAACTCTTCGATCAGATCGAAGAGGTGAATATTTGACTACTGAGTTTGTCGATTATCTAAAAGAGAATGGGATTTTCTTGTAGTGGACTCCTCCTGGTACTCCACAACTTAATGGAGTTTCAGAAAGGAGGAATCATACCTTGTTAGACATGGTTCGATCAATGATGAGTTCCACTACTTTACCTCTTTCATTCTGGGGCTACGATGGCATATCTATTGAATAGGATGTCAAGTAAAGTCGTGCTTAACACACCTTATGAGATATGGTGTGGCAAACATCTTCGTATAAGTATACCAAAGTATAGGGTGTGCTGCTTATGTGAAGCAGCAAGTGGGACATAAGTTAGATATGAAATCCATCTTATGTAAATTTGTGGGGTATCCAAAAGAGAGTCTATAGGATACTATTTCTATGACCCCTCTGAACAAAAGGTGTTTGTTTCGAGGAATGTCATTTTCTTAGAGGAAAAGTTTCTCTCTAATAAGAATGGTGAGGTTGTAGAACTTAATGAAGAACAAGAACTACAAAGTATCCCACAAGTTTTCATGGATAACACACCAGTTGAGACTGGACCTTTTGAAGCAAAACCTCTTCGAAAATCTATAAGGGTTTCTAGGACGCCTGAGAGGCTAAACCTATTGTTAGAGAGCAATGAAGAGGGACTACTTTTGGATAATGATCCAATAAGCTATGAAGAGACAATGTTGGACATTGACCCAATTAAATGGAAAGAAGCTATGCAGTCCAAAATGGATTCCATGTACTCAAACAAGGTATGGACATTGGTAGACCCACTACAGTGTATTGTACCCATTGGCTATAGATGGGTTTGCAAGCGATAGCTTGGAGTAGATGGAGAGGTGGAAAAGGTTATACTCAGAAACAAGGTGTTGATTATGAGGAAATTTTTTCACCAGTTGTAATGACTTAATTCCATTTGGATCTTGCTAGGCATAGCTGCGTATTATGAATACGAGATATGGCAACTGGATGTGAAGACTATTTTTCTTAATGGAAACATTAAGGAGGATATTTATATGAAATAACCACAGGGTTTCATATCCAGTGGCAGCAAGCAAATGGTTTGCAAACTCCAGAAGTCTATTTATGGACTTAACAAGCTTCAAGGAGTTGGAACTTTCGGTTTGATGAAATGATCAAAAGGTTTGATTTTTACCAAAATCCAAATGATCCATGTGTTTATAAGATGGTTACTGGAAATGCAGTAGCATTTGTTGTGCTCTATGTTGATGACATTCTACTCATTAGGAATGATGTAGGAATGTTGCAGTCAACAAGGACTTGGTTGTCTAAACAGTTTTTCATGAAAGACATGGGAGAAGCATCTTTTATCCTAGGAATAAAGATCTATAGAGATAGATATAGAAAGATGATCGGAGTATCCCAGTCAATGTACATAAATAAGGTTCTAAAGAGATTTAGCATGGAGGAATCCAAACGAGGATATCTTCCAATGAGTCATGGTGTTTTATCTCTAAGGATATATCTCCAAAGACACCTGAAGAAAGAGAAAAGATGACTCGTATACCTTATGCATCAGCTATTGGTAGCATTATGTATGCAATGTTATGTACTAGGCCTGATGTAACATCCCATATAGTTGTTAATAAAAGTAACAATTTTAGCTCCGAATTTGAACTAATTTACTTTTATTAATAATGCTCGTTCCTAGTTCCGAGCCAGTTATTAAAATTTTCAGCTATAAGTTCGACTTTAAGTCGAAAGTTTTCTCGGTTAAATTCTATTTAGTAATCGAGTCAGTTCAGTAATTAATTCCGGTCTGTTTATTTTTATAAATGATTTTTATAAGACCAGATTAATTATTTCAAGTTTTATGATTAATTAGACATAAGTGTTTGTTGAGGTATCAGATTATTCATGAAAAAGAGCAAGAAAGATAACAAGAGTTTCTTCTTCACCATTACTGTTTCATTCAATGAGAGAAAATGGATAAAGAGAGATATTTGCGGCTGTTCCTTTAGGTCCTATTTATATCTAGATGCTACCTAACATCCTAGGGATCCTAGGTTTAATATGGACCACACAAATGCTAAAGATAAGGTTATACAAAGAAAATAATAAAAACCAAAATTCCATGCAAGATATTAATGTGCCATGCCCATTTTGTCTTCTTGTGATTTATCACCAACAGTGTTTAATCTAATTAGTTGAATTTTGTCTATTTAAATTAAATTCAGAGTTTAATCGAGAAAATAGAATATTTTCAGTATAGCGATTTATATTTATCTGACTTAAAGAAATTTTTCGAGATCGTTAGAAGCTTTATATTTTTCATCATTATAAGATATAATTTTTTCAGCCGTTAAGCTAAATTTTTGGTCAATTCATATAGAAATCTCGGCTTAAAAAATTATTTAGATTTCAAGCTGTATTTGAGCAGAAATCATAAGAATTTTCAGTACAAGTCGTAAGTTTGATAAGATGTAACTATCATTCCAGCTCAAATTGTTCCCGACATTTCGCTATAGCTACAACTCATATTAGATATCTGATATCTGATATACATATATATATATATATATATATAGGGATTGGTTCCAATGCATCCCATTATTTAAAGTGAGGACGTGAGACTCATTCCTAGCCACAAGATTTAGATCTTGATTTAAATAATAATTCTTTATTTTTATTATTTAACTCTTTATTTTTAATTATTTAAATATTATTAAGACCATTGACCATTGACTGCGGCGTTGACCGTTGATTTCCGGCGTTGACCGTTGACTTCCGGTGATCAAATGTTGACTTCCGACGTTGACCGTTGACTTCCGGCGTTGACTTCTGACGTTGACCGTTGACCATTTGTCTTTTGTTATGTTATTTCTTTCTTGCTACGTTAGTTGTCTTGTGTTGCTAGGTTAGTTCTTTCTTGCTGCTAAGTTAGTTGTCTTTTGTTGCTAGATTATTTCTTTCTCGCTGCTAGTTTAGTTGTCTTTTGTTGCTAGATTATTTCTTTCTCGCTGCTAGGTTAGTTGTTTTTATTTGCTAGGTTAGTTCTTTCTTGCTGCTAGGTTAGTTGTCTTGTGTTGCTAGGTTAGTTCTTTCTTGCTGCTAGGTTAGTTGTCTTTTGTTGCTAGATTATTTCTTTCTCGCTGCTAGTTTAGTTGTCTTTTGTTGCTAGGTTATTTTGTTGCTAGGTTAGTTCTTTCTTGCTGCTAGGTTAGTTGTCTTTTGTTGCTAGATTATTTCTTTCTCGCTGCTAGTTTAGTTGTCTTTTGTTGCTAGGTTATTTTGTTGCTAGGTTAGTTCTTTCTTGCTGCTAGGTTAGTTGTCTTTTGTTGTTAGGTTATTTTGTTGCAAGGTTAGTTGTCTTTTGTTGCTAGGTTATTTTGTTGCAAGGTTAGTTATTATTTTGTTGCTAGGTTAGTTGTCCTGCTAGGTTAGTCATGTTTTGTTGCTAGGTTAGTTGTCCTGCTAGGTTAGTTGTCTTTTGTTGCTAGGTTATTTCTTTTCTTTCTTGCTGCTAGGTTAGTCATGTTTTGTTGCTAGGTTAGTTGTCTGATGCTGCTAAGTTAGTTGTGTTTTGTTGCTAGGTTAGTTGTCTGATGGTGCTAAGTTAGTTGTATTTTTATTTTATAAAAAAATTGTAGCCCATAGGATTTGAACCTGGTACCTCATGGAAGCAAGACAAGCAATGCAACCACTACACCACTCAAGGTTGAGTATCTTTTGTTGCTAGGTTATTTATTTCAATGCAACGGGTCAACGTCGGAAGTCAACGGTCAACGCCGGAAGTCAACGGTCAACGCCGGAAGTCAACGATTCTCGCCGGAAGTCAACGCCGGAAGTCAACGGTCAACGCCGGAAGTCAACTAATAATTATTTTATTATTTAATTAATGTATATTTTAATTGATTTTGATCTAGACAAAATGAGTGGCTAAGATTGAGTCTCACGTACTCATTTTAAGGAGTGGTCTCATTGGATCCATCCCCTATATATATATATATATATATAGAATGGATCATATGAGAATGAATCATAATGCGAGAAATAAGAATGAACTTGGACCATGGGATTAACCATATCAATGGTGATGATGAAGTCAAATTATGGTAAATCATTAATGGCAAACTGGTAATTATTTGATCATAATGTGGTCAAATATGTGCATTTGACCAATAATTAAGGATAAATTGGTCAATACACATATATTGTATTATATGGGACCCACACACCAATTAACCATATTTTTTTCTCTCATCACACTTTTCCATCTCTTTTTCTCTCTCTCACGCACACACAAAACAAGCCAACACACACACGCACTCAACCCATCCACACACACAGTGACAACCCCCGGCCGCCGGCTGTTCTCATCAGCTCTTCCGTCACCGCCGGACATCCTCAACAGTCTTCCCGCCGCCAACGGACTTCCTCGTCAGACATTCCGCCGCCGTCGGACTCCACCATCATCCTTCCAGCTGTTGTCGGACTTCTTCATTAGCATTCTCGTTGCCGCCGAACTCACAATACAACGTCGATCCCGTCGCTGGACCCTGCCGGAATACCGCCTCATCTTCGCCGCTTGTGGTTGCACCACGCAAATCAGAAATCGCTCCAATTTTGGAGCCGACGAATTAAACCCCAAATTTCACCGGCAACCGAAAATCGCTAGTCCGTCGTCGAATCCGCCATCGCCACCACCGCGCAGTCGGTCGCCACCACATTCTTCCCCTACCCTGCGCGAAGGCGGCGAAGCTCTGTGAGGAGAAAATGGCAGATTTTCCTTTTTTTTTTTTTAATTGCGCAACTGAAGTCGTAGAGGTCCTATAGGCGAGCTGTGGCGATGAAGACGTCCTTGAGATTTCTGCTTCGGATGGCAAGAGTGATGATGATAGGAGAGGAGTGCGAGCTTGTGTTGAATTTGTGAGCCACGCGCTGCATATTTATCGTTTGTAGATAAATTAGATATTATTTTATTGTTGAAATGCATAAATAATTGGGCTTTTGCTTTATCATTTTTGGGGAATTGGGGTGGGACCCACAGTTCGGGGGAGGATTTTGCACGCAGTGTCTCGTGGAAATTTGGAGTATCACTACTCACTAATTAATTAAATTAGGATTATGTAATTTTGTTTTTTCTTTTTATATTGTTTTTTTTTTAATTATTCTTCTCGGTGCAAATGCACGGGACGAGTACTAGTTACATCAATTCTTTCGGCGGGTGACCATATCGACGACGACTGGAACATCGGGGGGTGAGCTCCGACGGAGGTGACGTGGGTGGCCTGCAGAAATTGTGTTTGGGAGTTGTGGGGTTTTTATTTGAAAATTTGATATGTTTTAAGGGCTTAATTGTAATTTCTTTAAGTTTCTTTTATTACAATTTAACACTTGAGGCAAATCTGTAATATAATAAAAGTCTAATTAATATAAAATAAAGTTACATCAATTGCACATTATTATGTGAGAACGTACACATTAAAAAAAAGTCATATTTTTACGAAAGCATTTTTTTCGGGATTCCTACACATTCAAAAGTTCATAAATTAATTAAAGTCTCACTTTGTTTAGGTTTTTCATCGGTTGATCAAACTAAACTGACCGATTGGAATGTCAATATTGATCTAATATTGTCGAACATTTGGAAAAAAAAACCGATCAAACTAAATTATGTTATTTATTTTTTTTTCAAAATTGCATTTTTTTTAAATTAATTGAAATAAATTATATTATTTATTATAAAATCATGTTTAGTATTTAATATTTCATATTACGTCTAATTTGATTAAAGAATAATATACTTCTAATTTGATTATAAAATAATATATTATGTAAACGAAATATAATGTGCTATCTAACAGTCAATAAAGTGCAATCCGTCCAACATTATGGTGCATGATGACGGCCTGTATTGTGTAGATTGATCAATCGAACTTTTGTCCCAAATCGAATTGATTATGTACATAATTAAAAAAATAATAATTATTTGTTTATTCGGTCCGGTTACCCGAATTATTCTACATTATCGAAATTATTTTTTATTTATATTAAAATTATATTTTATATGTTAATAATTTATTAATTATTTTTATATTATTAGTTGTTAAAAAAATGTGTCCGGTCGGTTTCGATCTCTTTTGTACAACCTGGTAGTGGTGATAAAGTGCAACATGTTGTTTTGTAATGTGCAACGTGTTGTTATATAAAGTGCAACGTGTCGATTTATAAAGTGTATTACGATAAAGTGCAGCGTGTTGTTTTGTAATGTGCAACGTGTTGTTATATAAAGTGCAACGTGTTGATTTATAAAGTATATTACGATAAAGTGCAGCATGTTGTTTTGTAATGTGCAACGTGGTGTTATGAAAAGTGCAACGTGTTGTTATATAAAGTGCATTACAAAGTTTTTATAAGTAGAAAAATAATAATTGAACTAAAATATAAAATTTCGAACCAAAAATTTTAATTGGGTTATTTTTAATATTGTGCAATCATATAGTTATTAACAGGGAATTCATACAATTATAATGTACGCTCGCAATACATAGAAAATATATAAATCATAATAATAATATTTTTCATATAGTTCGGCTCTTTCATTTTTTTGTCGAAATTATCAAAATATATAAATTTTAAAATTATCAAAATTACTTTATTTCAGTTGAAATTAACAAAGTCAAAATAACTTAAATTTTAAAAATAATCGAATATATACTAACAAACAGAAAAATTATAGTTATTTCAGTTTTGATCGCTAATATGCAGTCTGACACACATTAATGTGCAATATGTCTAACATTAATGTGCAATATTTTTAGTCGCTGACGTGCGGTCTGTCATACATTTAAACTTTCTACCCTATATATTTCATCTTTCTAACAATGGAAAACAAAATTGCTACATCTACCACATGAAATTTCTACAAGGGTTGAGATTTAAATGAAGAAATCTAATAAACCCCTTTACCCATTCAAGTTGCAAAACCAAGATTTTGATAGTTTGGACTTTTGACCAAGCCAACTGCACATATAACTTGTACTACTTACTTCTATGTTAAGTAGACTTTTTACTATTGTGTTGTTGTCCCTATTTGTAATTGAATTTTAATATTAATAACACATATCTCAAGACAATACTCCATTAAATGCCTTCCCCAAAGGTGGACCCAATCTCTTACCTAACCCATTTCAATAGTCCACAAATTTTCAAATTTCCTTTTTATATTATCTCCAACTGTCGGTGGATATTCAAATCGCTGTAACAAAAATCCATCTTCAAACTTTACGTTATGTCGGCGAGAAATTGCATCCTCAAACTACTGGCGTAAAAGAAAAAAAAAACATTTAAATCACGAATTCTTATATTCATTTTCCAAAATAAAAAATAATATTTTTAATCAACTTTATAAAAATTTCAGATTTAGCCTAAGAGTGAAATTGAAATATCATAAAAAATTTTAAAATTTCCAATAAGTCCTTACACATTATCAAATTCTCAAAAAAATAACCCAATCCCTAAATTGATTTCAAGTCGTTTTTCCGGCGAGTGGGCCTTCCCCAATGTTTCTCACGGTCAAACAATTGTCGTCTTTTGGTCGTTGTGTGTGTTTGTGTATTTTTCGGCGGGAGTGTCGTCTGCCGTTCGGACGTGAGTTTTCCAGCGAAGCTTCAGTTTTTTTTAGGACGTCGGCGACGTGCTCCGATCGTAAGACATCGTATGAAGCGGCTGCGATCGTTGGTGGCGGGGTTCTCCAAAGGTCGCGGCGGCTCTATGCGGGGTGATCGGAAGTACGGGCGGCGTGAGTTTTCCGATCGAAGCTTTACTTTTTTCTGGACGTCGGTGTCGGGATCCGACAGTTCGTCAACGTATGCGGCGGCGCGACGCTGTAGGGTGGCCAACCGGGGGAATAAGAAGGCACGGCCATACGGAAGGGAATATGGTGGGGCGGACGGCTTTCCGGCGTGACATCGTCGACATAAGACTTGACGGCGGCGGGGACGAAAGGTTGGACTGTAGGACAACGGCGGCGCCGCCGCCCGAGGAGGAGGACAGCCAGTATACGGGCGACTGTGTGTGTCTGTAGTGAAGAAATATGTGTAAATGGGAGAGAGAGAGAGAAGTGACGGGGAGAGAGATAAGAGGGGTGGGTGGGGTTGTCGGGTTGTGGGGTTAGGTTGGAGATATGTTAATGTGGAGTGGGGTCACCTGTTTAATTGTAGTGTGAAAATTACTTTAATTTCCTTAATGAAGGTATATTTTGGTATTTTTATAAGGCGTTGGATCATGAGATCTAATGGCTACGATGTATTCTTATTTCTTTCATTAAGCATCATTCTCACTGGAGCACGACCCTATATATATATATAGATGTACACTTCAGATCAAATAAAGTCAATGTCTTATTTCAGCTAAATTGATTCTCGTCAGCACTCCGTTATTTTAAGCTAACTCTTTAGAAATTTGGATTCCGCGCACGCCACTACTATTTTAAGAGTGAAGGCTAGAATTTTTTTTATATAATTTTGCCAATATCGTTTTCTCTAGTGACGGCATCAGCAGGTGTGTAGTTTTTTTCATCTTAAATCTGATAGTGGCCAGATATCTGTTATTCGAGATTTTCACGCCACTACTAAGATTAAATATATATTATATATATTCAATGTATGCTTTAGTTCATTTCTTTTTTCAAGTGTTATAAGGATATGTATGAGTTTATATATATTCATCTTCTTCTTCTTGCAATATCGAAAAAAAAAACCGAGTTTCCATATTTCTCAAACAAAAATCTCTATCTTCTTCCATTTTCCATCAGCAAGCAGTCTCTCATCATTAATCAACCCTTCAACCATATTCCAGAATATTTTTCCCTCCGCCTATCTTCTCGCCGTGCACAGCCATAACCGGCGAATTTCCGAACAAGCACATTTCCGGCGAAGTTCCCTGCTTGTGTTTATTCGCCGGCAGCCTTCTCTTTGTCCAACGAGCAGCATCAAACTTGTCATCTTCCTCAGACGGCTGTTAGAATATCACTTGTGAGTTGTCCCACATCGTTCATATATGGAAAATAGACCCACCTTATAAGACTAATGGGCTACTCCTCCTTCCACCAATTAGTTTTGGGATGAACCCTATTTGGGCTTCATATGGGCTTTTCCCTTCTTTCATGGTGTCCTTCATGGTAGTGGGCCAGCACCCATTTTCCCCCAGTTTCTGTCATGGTATTAGAGCCGGTTCTATCTTGGACCGTGTGATGACGTACCCATTGTTTATCCCCCACGTACCCGTTTATGGGAGCCTGTTTGTAGTAGGGCTTGGGGCACTCAGCCCAGTTGGGCTTGGGCTTTCGAAGGACTCACAAGTGAGGGGGCGTGTTAGAATATCACTTGTGAGTTGTCCCACATCATTCATATATGAAAAATAGACCCACCTTATAAGACTAATGGGCTACTCCTCCTTCCACCAATTGATTTTGGGATGGAACCCCATTTGGGCTTCATATGGGCTTTTCCCTTCTTTCATGGTGTCCTTCATGGTAGTGGGCCAGAGACAAGGAGCTCAACTCCTAGCCTGTCAGTCTTGTTCGAGAAGTAGTAGGCGGGCCTTTGTTCGAGTTTTCTTCTCGTTCAGCAGTAGTCCTCATCGCTATCACCAGAGAAGAGAGCCATAATAGTAGCTCTTCGAAGTAAATTTTCCACCGAAAAGAAGGGACAACAGCTATTTTTTTCTCCATCATATCACTAATATCCAAGCCTATTTTCATGCGGCGACTTCGGGAACCCCGTCGGCCCTCGTTAGGCGGGCCGAACATTAGCGAGAGTGCTTTCGAGAAAGCACGAGAAGAGGAGAAGCCGGTAGATGCGTTTATTTCGCATTTCGAGGTCTCGAGCATTTAATTGAGAAACTCGATGTTTGAGTGTGCATATTAGTAAAATAAATAAAAAAGCCGTTTACGTGGGCCCCGCAAGGTCGCGTGTCACTTCGTTTTACCGAGAAACGAGTCGGTATGTGTAGACCTTTTTGGCACGATTCCATTCGAGCCATGTATCGAGTAATTCGGAGCTCCGAGCATTTATTTAGAGGAAACCCGCTCCGAGCATTTATTTAGAGAAGATGTTATTGCACATTTTGACTAATTAATTTTAAAAGTTAGTTTCATAAATTACGTGTCATTATCTTTAATTAATTTTTAATTAAGATCAAAGATTAAAATAATAAAAAAAATATCATTAGAAGTTAGTGGAGTCATCACATATCTCCACCTAACTATTACACGACTTGATTATGTATATATATATGATATAAATTAAAGAATGAAAGTTGGTGTGGTGGGTTTAATCAACCAACAACCAACAATAGATATATATCTATATAATGTACGTTTGATGTACATATATTGAATTCATTCACGAGATTGAGAATTTATTTATGAGAAATGAATCAAACTCTCCCATGTTATTTTGAAAGAACAAGAGTTGTTCTTGGTTATTTTGAGAAAATAAAAAAATAAAATAAAATATTTCCTCTTTTATTTGATTCCAAAATACCAATTCAATTCTGGAAAATTTCTACTAGCAAAGAAATTGTTCTCGGAATTAGAATCCAAAAGGTGGACTCGATTAGAGGGGAGACACTTGGATCCCTTATTGTGAGACACACGAAGACGGTGATAGCCACATAACCAAGAATTGATTTCCTCTTCATCATCGCTATTTGAAGAAAATTAAAGGTAATTTTTTAAATTCTCTATAAATCAAAATTCGTATTTTTACGTGATTTTAAAATATGCCGATCGTAACAATCGCTATTTTCACCGAGGGGTTTAGTATTTATTAGTTAAATGCTTATTTATTTCGATTTATTTCTGTTGCGTTTTATCCCGTACGGTATAGCGAACCCAACAATATTATGATAGATAGTGTTGGTTTTAATTTAGACATTTTTTTGTATTTCTTGCTAACATATTGTTAATGATGGATGAGGATGCGATAGACTATGACTGGCACAAAGATCCCAAATATTCTGAAGAAGATAAAAATTGGTATGAGGAGTGTTTGATCTATCAGTTGAAAGAAATTAAAAAGGTTGAGTTGGACTCAAAGCGTCGTAGGAGAGAACTCGAGGAGAGAGGCATTGGGTGTGATGAATGTGGTTTGATGTTGTCACACACCGGGAAAGTGTCCCTTTTCTGGTTTAGCTCCTATATCATAAGAAGAGCTCGATTGCATTCCTCCATGCGTTTTGTCAATAGATAGTGCGCCAGAAATTTCTATCGCAGTCGAAGAACATGAAGAAGAGAAGGATGTCATCTTTGAAGTTAAATCCCCACAGATAGTCTCACTGAAGGGATGATTCAATAGACGTTCTTCGATTCTGAATGTTTAAAGATTGAATTTGTTATTCCGTATGATGAGGAGGTTGAAGTCTTTGTCATTCAGTTTGAGAGCGACAGTGATGCCAAACTTGGTTAACATGAAAAGAACATGATGCTCTCTTTTGGATTGAGTCCCTACTGGGAGAAAGTCAAAATTAAAAGGATGAGAAGATCATAAAAATCATTATTTAGAGTTCCCTAATGAACATTCTCGTCTGGCTGAAGACGTTAAACTTAGCGCTTGTTGGGAGGCAACCCAATGTTAGTTAGTTATATTTTTGTTTGTATGATATTTTGTTTTTCTTCCTTGCAGAACTTTACATGGAGAGATCTGAATGACGAAGAATATGCTTCAAGATCTATACCAATTTGTCATCTTTCCAATGATGTTTTGTAAGTCATCTTTATTTTACTTTTATTGAAATTCTATTCTTCCCTTTTGTTCTTCGTATAATTTCATTCAAGTTTGGGGGGGAGGTGTGATATTTTGATTTGAGAATTTTAGAGAGAAGATAATATGATATCTTGCATTATCTTGCATATCATTTAGTTGCACGTTAGGTTTTATTGCTTTAGCACGTTATTGCTTTCTTAGGATTTGAGTAGTTGTAGTTGATTGACTCTGATTCACCTTGATGAGTTTCTTGTGCATATTTGATATAGAATTCGGGCATAATGTGCAGAGTGATGGAATTTGATAATTGATGGAATTGTGAATTTGAATGATTGGTTGATGCTTTTAATTCATGAATATATGATCCTTTGTGAGCTTTTGAGCCTTTTATTTATTTATTTTTTTTTTTATTGAGTGTATCGTTCATTGTTGTTGGAATTCTAGAACTTGCATTGGTATCTTTATCGAGACCACATGGTGTGTGCATTTTTGTGAAAATGATCTAAGGCATATTTTTGTTTGAGCCTTTTGACCGGTTTAACTTACCAAATGATATTTTCATTTCCTATTTAACCCTTTTGAGCTTTTGCCTATTTTGTTTGAATGTCACATATTGAGCTATATCTATATATTTTTCTTGTCCTTTACTTGAGCATTTAGGATTATATCATGTGAATAGGATGAGTGTTTTGTTGTGGTGTGGATAAAGGGAAGAAGTGAACGGGGGTATAATTGATGTTGTAAGTTGAATGAGGTTGATAGAGTCGAAAAAAAAAAGAAAGAAAAAAAACTGAAAAAAAAATGAGAAAAAAATCTGAAAAAAAAAATATAAGTATATGTAATCGTATATTTTAGCCTTGACTCAAATAAAGGCGGTTTGGTTGGATTTTAGAGTTTCATATATGGCTTGCCAGTATTGATTGAAATGGGGTATGAGATAAGTTGTTTTGAGCTTGATCTCGATTAATAGGTGATGACGTTGTGAAGTTCATGTTTTGTAGTTCTAGATGCTCAAGTTTTCGTCACTTTATCCATATTTTTCATACCTTAACCAAAGAGCCTACATTATAACCAAATAAAAAGTCCTTTTTTATTCATGAATTGCATGCATAATAAGTGGTGGAGATAGTGGATGATTTGCAAGCATATGGTAATTCTTCAACATTGAATTGACTTGAGCAATTATTCCCTATACACTTTTGAGAATGAGAGTATACACTTACCTGGTGAGGTTTGTAGATTAAAGTATTGACCATAATTTTGATGAAGCATTCTTTATGTTTAAAAATTTTGGAACTTGGTTATGTTATTTGCCCGATGCCTATTGAGAATGTGTATGATTGACTTTGAGAGTTGTGATTGTCTTTTCGTGGTTGTTGGTAGGAGTTTGATGCATTGATTGGGACTATCAATGGTTTAAGTTTGGGAGTTTGTTCATATGTGATTTTACACCATATTTATATAGTATCTAGAGCTTATTCATTGCATTATTGGTGTATAAATTGCATTATTGTGCCATAATTCTATATCTTGTTGAAAAGGTAATACACGTGCTAATTTTGTAGATATTTTCACATATTTGTAGAGCTTGTGGCTATTGGAGGCGCATGGTGAGTACCTAAGACCCCGGGGATGATGAAAGATTGATGCACGGATGAAAGAAATAGAAGAAACAAGTGAAACAAGCAAGAAAATGAGTGTGCAGAGCTGACACGGGACACGGGCATGATGCCCGTGTCAGAGGCCGTGTCACATCAACAGAGAGATTTCGATGCCCAAGCACCTGACACGGGCTGCGACACGGATGGTGACACGGGAATTTGTGTCGCGCGCGCAGGCTGGTTTTTATTTCTTGCCTATTTTGAAAAGGATAAGGGTTTTGGACATTATAAAAGGCATATTCACCCTATTTTGAGAGGAAGAACGTGGGATACACTAGGAGGAGGCCCTAGAACACACAAGAGAAGCAATTGGGAAGCAAAAAGAAGATCTAACTATGAAGGAATCAAGGAGATTGAGAGATCGACGAGATTCCTAGTTTTTCTTTCTTCTTTCTTTTGAACTTTTATTTATCAAGTCGATTTCTAATATGTCTATGTATTTGAATTTGAACATGAGTGGCTAGATTATTTGATTCTAGGACTTGGTAGTAGATTAATATGTTAGGATTTTGGGTGATTTATCTATAATTGATTGTTTTCTGTTGAACCCTATTCAATATTTTGTTCTTATTTCACGTTTAGCACTTGGCCAATGTTTTTACATGTTTGACAATATTGTTCATAATTCGAGAGATGAGTTCAATATTAGGTCTTTAATATTTGACACAATTTACTTGCTTGAATCAGGATATTAGTGTTCGCTAATTATTTTCGCTATCCACAAGTGTACGGAGTAGCTATAAGTAGTGGCGAGCAAGGTCGTATTCCACAGAGATTGTAGTTAAATTAATTAAGTACTAAAATAATGACGATTAAATATTATCTAGACTAGCGAATTTGGATGATGATTATAAACTAAGAAATTAAACTAAGAACTACTTTATCTAAGAAATAAAAATAAAATAAGATACAAATGATAGATTCTAGGCTAAGCGTTCCTCGGAATTAATTCATGAAACGTTTATATTCAAACAAACCTTATTTAATTTTACCAATCGTAGAGATAATCGCTAAATTGATTTCAAACCTTTCTCTCGAACAAGTTAAATCGTAGATATTAATTTTTATTTATCTTCTCTCGGTCTCAAGATGAACAACTAACTCCCATAAGTTCCTAGGATTTTCATTTTCTCGCAAGGTCCTATCAACCTCTCGGTCTGTTTATTCTTTTACGTTATAAATCTTCCAATTCTATCAATCAATTATCTCCTCTCGGTCTCAAATCGATCAAAAATATGCATTCATAGTGGCCATCTACTCACACAATAATAATAAGCAAAAGAAATTTATAACCGAAAGATAAACCAGAATGAAAGAAATAAAAACTAAATCATAAATCAATCCGAGTACTAACAAATCCTAAAATCTAATATAAATCTAGCCTAGAAACATAATTTCAAAATAAGAAAAATAGATATAAAACATTGAGTTCGAAAGAGGAAAAGAAAAAGAAAGAAAAAGCTTATTTGGCTCCGTCGATCCTTTCTTCTCGGCTTTCTCCCTCGTCTTGCTCGTGTTTCTAGCCTCCAAAAGTTTCCAAATATCTGAAAATATGTCCAAGACTCCTCAAAAAACGTGCCCTAGTGTCTCTTAAATAATTGAGGATGAGTCCTAGTCGAAATAGGTCGAAAATAACGAAAAAATAGAAAAAATGCGTAAATCCGGATTTTGTCGCGCCCAGGGTCACACGAGTCATGTGACAAAGTCGAGACCTCAATTAGCAACCTGTCGGAGCGACACGAGCCTGTGTCTCGGGCTCACACAACCCGTGTGTACCTGAGAATTCAAAACAGCTTAAAATAGTCATTTTCAGCGCGTATAAATGCTCTTGTTCAATTTTCCGGCTTCCCATGTGGTCAGGCGACTTAAAGAAGCTATCAATGGCGCTCTCCGATCGTATTCCGGCCAGCTCCGGGTGCGGATTTGGTGTCACAAGAAGTTTCAGGTGGTCTGGCCGGAACTCAGGCAAAATGATGGCGGAGGCAGCGCTTGAGGTGGTCAGGGCGTCGATGAGGTGGTCCAGTGACGTGTGGCGGCGCGGTTCGCGAGCATGGTCTAGCAGCAGCTACTCATCAATGGCGGACGGGCTATGTACGTGCATATGCAAGAGGAAGACGAAAACATGTTGAAATTACATCCACCATCACAATATTTTAATTAAGGTAAGCAATTCTAAACAATTCTTGTCTATCCACCAATCATCTAAAACACACACAAGACGAAACAAAAATATTCGACCCAACCAATTTATTACTAATCTAAGAAAACAAGTAAACGTGCATCCTAAAAAATAAAAATAACCTATAAAAATAATAAAAATAAAAACTAATGCAAGCAAGTATATGATATGCAATAAAGCGATAAAAACTCAAGATATACGACATCTCTCTCCCCGAAACTTATTCTTTGAAAAAGATTTAAGTTTGAAGAAAATAAGTGGAATATCTCAAGTAACTAACCGATAAGTCGAGCGAGCTCCACCGTAAGCAATCCTTGCACCCTTGAGCACGATCATCTACTCCATGCTTCGCTCGAACACTCGATCTCCACCATTTTTTTTTAATTTTTGATTTTTTTTCTCACTTTTTTTTTTCTTTTTCCAGATTTTTTAAATAATAATAATAATAATAAAATAAATAAAAATAAAAATGAGAATAAAAATAAAAAAATAAAAATAAAAATAAAAGCAATAATCGATGGGTTGCCTCCCAACAAACGCTTAATTTAACGTCTTTAGCTAGACGTCTTCCGAGCTCTCAATAATGGTCATTCCCATTCATCCCAATCTCCTCCTTGATCTTCTCATGGCGTCATCTACCATCCTTTGGCTCTTGAATTTTCCAACCATGGGCAAGAGTAAAAATTCGGTATTCATCATAGGCTTGAAATGTGATCTCACCAAGCTCCATGTCAATAAGTACCCGTCCGGTGGCTAGGAATGGCCTTCCTAAAATCAACGGTGTATCACCGTTATCCTTCATGTCTACCACAACAAAATCCGCTAGAAACTTAATTCCATCGACCATCAACCAAACATCCTCTACGATTCCCGTGGGACGAACTTGGGATTTATCTGTCATCTGAAGAATGATCACGGTCGGTTGAAGCTTCTCCAATCTCAACTTGTTAAAAACCGAAAGTGGCATCAAGTTGACGCCTGCCCCTAAGTCGCATAGCCCTTTCCCGGTATATAATTCTCCAACTCCACCATCGATATAAAATCCACCGAGATCTACGCACTTAACGGGACGGTGTCTTTGAAGTATTGCACTACTCTCCTCCTTTAGCTCAACCACTTCATGAGCCTCAATCGGGCTCTCCATCTTCTCGTCTGAATTAACCACAACCATCTCGACCCTTGGTCTCTCTTCCGCTTGCTCATGCGCCTCGTTCACCTCAGTCGGGACTTCATCTCCCGTCTCTTTGGTATCCTCTGCTTTGCAATCCTCTGGGTTGATCTCCGTATTACTTGGAAATTTGGCCCTCTTGCTATTGACTCTCGACCATCGCGATCATTTGCCCAAAGTGCTGCCCAATCGACTTCATTCATCCTCAATCGAAGCAAGACGTGCGTCATCTAATTCCATATATTTTTTTGTTCTACTCATGACCCTAGCAAACGTATCCTCCAATGACTCTTTCTTCGGCTCAATGATGACCCCATTGGTCGTTGAAAATCCCATTGGCGATTGTAAAGCATGTTTGTTCCATTTTTGTTACGTTTTTCGTGTCTATTTTCTTTTCTTTTTCCCCTATATTAGGTTTGTTCCTTGGTTCTTAGGTTGTTTTATAGTTTATTGTATGTTTTCTTCTATTTTGGTTTTTCTTGTGTTTTCTATGTGTTTTTTCGGTTTTTCTTTGTTTATGGTGTGTAGGTTGGAAGTCTCTAGAGTACTAGATTTCAAGCAAAAATTAGTCGGGCAAGCGTAATTACGTAGAGGATTTTGTTGGCAATGCACAGGAAAAAGCGGAATAGAATTCCGATACCAGACGAGCCCGAACGACTCCAAAATGTGATGTAGTGCGAGCTGCCCACGCCCCGCGCGCCCGCCACACCGCGCCACGCACCACGACAGCAACTGAGGCTCCAGCTTTCCGCCCATCGCGCCGTGCCTNATCAATCTAGTTTTAGTTTTTTTTTTTTTTTGTGTCTTGTGAGGATGGATATTGGTGAATTATAAGTTCTGTTGATATTTATTGATGAAGTTAAGGAGATGTGATGTTGATCATGATGGCTTATTTCGATGAACTTGATTGGTCGTTTTGATTGTATATTATTTGCCTTGTGGGGTTTGAGCCTTATTCTGTTTCTGTGAGATATGGTCAGAATTTTGTTGATCAGAACTTGCTTGAGTCTGTTTTGAAATAATCGACTGAAGTTGTGGTTTGTGAATATGATTGAGGCTTTTCTTTGACATAGCTCGTTTTAGCCTTTTTCATTGACCCTTGAACTTATATTTTCACTAGTAGCCCGTTGAGCCGTGAATCGTATTTCTTGTCAACCGATTCGATTGAATTATTTGAGATTTGACAGTGTACTTGATATGATCACGGAGCTTTCTAATATATGTTTGAAGAATGTTGAGAACGTGTTGAGTTGCATTTTGAGTACTGAAAAAAAAAATGGGAACTCGCAAGACGGACCTAAAGGATTCTACTCCGCTTACTTGTGGAATTTTTCACAAGTAATGAGTATTAGGAAACCACTCTAGGAAACTTGGATGACCTCCAATGTTTAAACCTAGAGAATGTCGTCCTTACGTCTCAGTCTTGTTAGGAAAAAGCATACTCCCTTAAAAAAAAAAAGTCAGGTACTTAATTTGCATTTCATCTTGAGCATGTGTGAATGTGTATGGAGCTTTGGTTGGGAGTGATTAGCTTTGTGTTGATTATGGACAAGTGGCAAGATATTCGAATAGTTATGTGCTCGAGAGTAGAATTGTTCATTCTAGCCATTTTATCTTTATATTTGACCTTCCCTCAACCAAGTGCCTTCTTTATACCCGTGAAGTCCTCTTAATTCGCAAATTCATGTGCTTTGGTTGTTTTAGAGTATGAACTAGACGATAAGCAAGCCTATGTTGAAACTTGATTGCCGACCAATTTGAGCGTTCCTATTTCATATTTATGTAAGAAACTGAGTGAGGCATTATACATGATATTTCCGTGTTTGCGAGTTTGTATTGTCATTGCGTACCATTTAAGTTGTAATTGAGATGTGTATTATTGGTCTTTTGAAGTCTCCTCGGCTAAGTCAATGAATTTGAAGCTTTTCTTATTTGAAGTCGATATCCATGCTCTTGTCTTGTTTTCTTTTCTTTTGTTTTTGTTCAGGACGAACAAAGGTTTAAGTGTGGGGGAGTTGTTTGTCCCATTTTTGTTACGTTTTTCATGTCTATTTTCTTTTCTTTTTCCCCCATATTAGGTTTGTTCCTTGGTTTTTAGGTTGTTTTATAGTTTATTGTGTGTTTCCTTCTATTTTGGTTTTTCTTGTGTTTTCCGTGTGTTTTTTCGGTTTTTCTTTGTTTATGGTGTGTAGGTCGGAAGCCTCGAGAGTACCAGATTTCAGGCAAAAATTAGTCGGGCAAGCGTAATTACGTAGAGTTTGTTGGCAACGCACAGGAAAAAGCGGAATAGAATTCCGATACTAGACGAGCCCGAATGACTCCAAAATGTGATGTAGTGCGAGCTGCCCAGGCCCCGCGCGCCCGCCGCACCTCGCCACGCACCACAACAACAACTGAGGCTCCAGCTTATCGCCCATCGCGCTACGCCCGATGCAGCGCCGCGGCACCCGCATCCCCCGTGCCGCTGCGCACCATCACGCCGCGAAGCCCCGTGCCCAGGACAGCATCTCCGGCGCCGTGCTACCCCCGCTCCCGTGCTACCCCCGCGCCGCGACGCCTTCTCCCTGCCACGCCGCGCCATAACACGCGGAGCACCATCACGCCTGGACAGAAAGCTCGCCCAGCACACTGCCGCGCCGTGCCACTCCTCGCGCCGCGGAGCCAACCCCTGCCACGCCATGCCATGACTCCCACGCCGCGCCACCTAGAGTCCTCGCGCCGCTGCAAATTATCTCTCACGCCGTGGCCCTATTTTATATATATATATATATATGCGCGTATGACCGATCAGAGGGGACACACTCTCACCCTCCTGGGTGAAAACCCTAGGTCTGAGAAAAACACCATGCTCCTTTCTCCTTTCTTCTTCTCTTTCATTTTCTTTCTTCTTCTTCGTTTTTCTTCTTCTTTTCACTTTTATTTTCCATTTTTCTTCTTCTTCTTCTTTGCATTTTAGATTCAAGCTTTGTATGAAGGTTCAACACTTGGATTGAATAAATTGTAAGAATTTCTTTTCTCTTTGAATTAATTCATGAAAATTGTTGATTTAGTAGATATGATTATGTGTGTTGAATTCGATATACGTAGCTAAATCCGATTGCTAGGGATAGGGGATGGTTGTTCTTGTTTAACGTATATTTGTCGGGCTTGATTTGTTCATGCTTATCTGAGTTGATATAATTCAGAATTGATGAATTCTCGCTTGATAGTTTGATATAATCGAAGGGTGACACTTCGATCTTGCGATTGGAAACAATTGAATTTTGATTTGTCGAGTTAGGTTTTGTTGATTCTATATGATTAGTTGATTAAACACCTTCTAATTTAATTAGCGACTTTTAGAACCGAAAGGGGAGAAGTCGTAGACCTAGGCTTGCATGAGATAGATAATTTCGTAACTGAATAATCTATGGGTTGAGATTGAAATACGTGCTTGTCAATGTCCCGTCCCTTGTTACGAAAAGTTATTGGGTTTGGGATAATTGGCCTCTGTTGTATGCTCGAGCTTGTTCGTCTATGTTCAATCCCTTGTTACGAAGAGTTATTGGGAGCGAACCTCTAGATGTTTAAGTGAGACTGTCAATCTCGAACCGAACGATTAATTGTCCGGCTTTGCTAGAACTTGAATTAATTATCCCCGATTCCCTAGCTTCTCCATCTTTGTTCCGTTCACATTTTAAGGTAGATTATTGCTTTTTATTATTTCTTGGTTAGTAATTATCCAAAATCCCTATCTGATTAGAGTGTTTAGAATTTTGTTTTCTTTTTATGTGTTATCATTACCAAAGCTAAATTCCAAACCGCCTTCCTCGAGAGATTGACCTGGGAAACGAATCCTTGATTCGGTACTCGGTAAAATATAACAATTTGTACACAACAAATTTGGCGCCGTTGCCGGGGAAGGCAAGTAGGATATTTAGTTTTGGTGTTTGATCTTATTTTCTGTGTTTCTCTTTATTTTAGTATTTTTAGTGTTTTTGTTTTTAGTATTTTTAGTATTTTTGTTTCTTTTGTGCACATGTGTTTTTCTCCTTTGTTCTTGTTTTAGTTTTTGCCTTCTTTTCTCTTCTTTTTTCTTGGCTACGCGTGGTTGTTTGGTTCTGGTGTGCAGGTACAATTAATTTCAATCACGGGTACTCCTCCCTGCATTACCCATCTTGGAACGACGGGCCGGTCTATTTCCCCGGGTACCACACCCAACCTTACCCGTAGTCTTCCGAGCAGTGCTGGCACCATTTTTCGGTTGAGCAAACTTATGAGTCCTACGAGTTTAACGAGAAGCTCGACCAGATTCTTGATTTTATAGAGTCCAAATCAGCTCGAGAAGAAGAAGACGCATACAATGCCAAACTCAATCTCATCTTAGATCGATTGATGGCCCGAGCGAACGAGAGAAGGAGATTGAGCTCAGATGTGCCCAATTGAGCGAGCAAGTTGAAAGTCTAGCAAGGTGCATCGACTCGATCGAGTCCCAGGCCCACAAGCTCGAGGTTGTGGACCCACATCCCATGCCCGAGCATCTAAATGAGCTCCAGGACGACTCCTCAGAGTACAATGCCAAGCTCGACCTAATCCTTGATTGGATGGTGGCCCGAGCAAACCAAGAAAAGGAGATTGAGCTCGGATGTGCTCGGTTGAGCACACAAATAGAGAGCCTCACTGTACGTCTCGATTCGATTGAGGCAAAAGTCGACAACCCACACCTCATGCTTGACCCTCAGACTCGAATTCTGTAGCAAATGTGTGAGGCCGAAGAGGATGACATTCTTCCACGAGCCGGGTATGATGCATTAGAGGAGGAGGTCGATTCACAAGACCCTCCTCCCACCTTCGAGTTGGAGCATCCGCCTCCGAGGCCACTGCACTGCTTTCTGGAGGTGATGGTATTTTCTTCGATTTGCTCCATTGATGCGCCTTTGATTGCCGAGGTTGACGAGGGAGCTCGGTTGGGGAAGGCTCTGCTCTAAACATTGGGGATTGCTCGTGAACAGACTCACTACATCAAGAACATAGTCACTCGTGCCCACAGTGCCCGCCTTCTGGCCTTAGAGCCAACATTGCCACTCTTTGAGAATACAAAGGCCTGGCACGATCGCCACTTTTTCCTAGACCCTGGATGAGTCACCCCAGGTTTTGACAAGCTAATGACGTAAAACAAGCACTTATTGGGAGGCAACCCAAGTGATATTTACCGCTTTCTTAGCTAATTTCATTTATGCATTTTTAATTTTTGTTCTTGAATAATTGGAGTTTTAGGAGTTGTGTGGTTTTTTCTCGTCAGGACCTATCGAGGCTTGGAGCTTGGGTGAAAGGCATGCACTGGACGCTTAGTCTCCTTGAGTCACCCCCGGTTTGCACGCCTTTTCTCTTTTTACATTTTTAGAGTGTGTTTCTTCCTTCTGCTTTTCGTTCTTAGTTTGTGTGCTTGTGTTAGCTGCTGCTATTGGATTATTGCATGAAATTGCTAGTTCTTGTATTTGGCTCTCGGTTTTTTGTTGAAGCAATGAGGACATTGCCTCATTTTAAGTGTGGAGGAGTTTACTTAGACTTGGCAGGCTTATGTGGTGAATCAATCTAGTTTTAGTTTTTTTTTTTTTTGTGTCTTGTNCTTGAACTTATATTTTCACTAGTAGCCCGTTGAGCCGTGAATCGTATTTCTTGTCAACCGATTCGATTGAATTATTTGAGATTTGACAGTGTACTTGATATGATCACGGAGCTTTCTAATATATGTTTGAAGAATGTTGAGAACGTGTTGAGTTGCATTTTGAGTACTGAAAAAAAAAATGGGAACTCGCAAGACGGACCTAAAGGATTCTACTCCGCTTACTTGTGGAATTTTTCACAAGTAATGAGTATTAGGAAACCACTCTAGGAAACTTGGATGACCTCCAATGTTTAAACCTAGAGAATGTCGTCCTTACGTCTCAGTCTTGTTAGGAAAAAGCATACTCCCTTAAAAAAAAAAAGTCAGGTACTTAATTTGCATTTCATCTTGAGCATGTGTGAATGTGTATGGAGCTTTGGTTGGGAGTGATTAGCTTTGTGTTGATTATGGACAAGTGGCAAGATATTCGAATAGTTATGTGCTCGAGAGTAGAATTGTTCATTCTAGCCATTTTATCTTTATATTTGACCTTCCCTCAACCAAGTGCCTTCTTTATACCCGTGAAGTCCTCTTAATTCGCAAATTCATGTGCTTTGGTTGTTTTAGAGTATGAACTAGACGATAAGCAAGCCTATGTTGAAACTTGATTGCCGACCAATTTGAGCGTTCCTATTTCATATTTATGTAAGAAACTGAGTGAGGCATTATACATGATATTTCCGTGTTTGCGAGTTTGTATTGTCATTGCGTACCATTTAAGTTGTAATTGAGATGTGTATTATTGGTCTTTTGAAGTCTCCTCGGCTAAGTCAATGAATTTGAAGCTTTTCTTATTTGAAGTCGATATCCATGCTCTTGTCTTGTTTTCTTTTCTTTTGTTTTTGTTCAGGACGAACAAAGGTTTAAGTGTGGGGGAGTTGTTTGTCCCATTTTTGTTACGTTTTTCATGTCTATTTTCTTTTCTTTTTCCCCCATATTAGGTTTGTTCCTTGGTTTTTAGGTTGTTTTATAGTTTATTGTGTGTTTCCTTCTATTTTGGTTTTTCTTGTGTTTTCCGTGTGTTTTTTCGGTTTTTCTTTGTTTATGGTGTGTAGGTCGGAAGCCTCGAGAGTACCAGATTTCAGGCAAAAATTAGTCGGGCAAGCGTAATTACGTAGAGTTTGTTGGCAACGCACAGGAAAAAGCGGAATAGAATTCCGATACTAGACGAGCCCGAATGACTCCAAAATGTGATGTAGTGCGAGCTGCCCAGGCCCCGCGCGCCCGCCGCACCTCGCCACGCACCACAACAACAACTGAGGCTCCAGCTTATCGCCCATCGCGCTACGCCCGATGCAGCGCCGCGGCACCCGCATCCCCCGTGCCGCTGCGCACCATCACGCCGCGAAGCCCCGTGCCCAGGACAGCATCTCCGGCGCCGTGCTACCCCCGCTCCACAACGCCTTCTCCCTGCCACGCCGCGCCATAACACGCGGAGCACCATCACGCCTGGACAGAAAGCTCGCCCAGCACACTGCCGCGCCGTGCCACTCCGCGTGCCGCGGAGCCAACCCCTGCCATGTCGTGCCATGACTCCCGTGCCGCGCCACCTAGAGTCCTCGCGCCGCTGCAAATTATCTCTCACGCCGTGGCCTTATTTTATATATATATATATATATATATATATATATATATATATACATGCGCGTATGATCGATCAGAGGGGACACACTCTCACCCTCCTGGGTGAAAATCCTAGGTCTGAGAAAAACACCACGCTCCTTTCTCCTTTCTTCTTCTCTTTCATTTTCCTTCTTCTTCTTCGTTTTTCTTTTTCTTTTCACTTTTATTTTCCATTTTTCTTCTTCTTCTTCTTTGCATTTTAGATTAAAGTTTTGTATGAAAGTTCAACACTTGGATTGAATAAATTGTAAGAATTTCTTTTCTCTTTGAATTAATTCATGAAAATGGTTGATTTAGGAGATATGATTATTTGTGTTGAATTCGATATACGTTGCTAAATCCGATTGCTAGTGATAGGGGATGGTTGTTCTCGTTTAACGTATATTTTTCGGGCTTGATTTGTTCATGCTTATCTGAGTTGATATAATTCATAATTGATGAATTCTCGCTTGATAGTTTGATATAATCGAAGGGTGACACTTCAATCTTGCGATTGGAAACAATTGAATTTTGATTTGTCGAGTTAGGTTTTGTTGATTCTATATGATTAGTTGATTAAACACCTTCTAATTTAATTAGCGACTTTTAGAACCGAAAGGGGAGAAGTCGTAGACCTAGGCTTGCATGAGATAGATAATTTCATAACTGAATAATCTATGGGTTGAGATTGAAATACGAAGCTACTGGTGAGGCTTTAGTTTCAATTGCAAATCCTACATCATATGAATAAGCAAGCGACGGATAAAACCTGGTGAAAGTAAGGCCTTTCCAAAGAACAAAGAAGATTGGTTAATGTACTTGCTTCGTACTTAGCCCGGAACTCCTCAAAACACCAAGCAGCGGAAGCGGCGAAAGCGGGAACACGTGCCTTCTTCTTAACTCGGGTATGGCGTGCTTGTCAATGACCCGTCCCTTGTTACGAAAAGTTATTGGGATTGGGATAATTTGCCTGTGTTGTATGCTCGAGCTTGTTCGTCTATGTTCAATCCCTTGTTACGAAGAGTTATTGGGAGCGAACCTCTAGATGTTTAAGCGAGAGTGTCAATCTCGAACCGAACGATTAATTGCCCGGCTTTGCTAGAACTTGAAGTAATAATCCCCGATTCCCTAGCTTCTCCATCTTTGTTCCGTTCACATTTTTAGGTAGATTATTGCTTTTTGTTATTTCTTGGTTAGTAATTATCCAAAACCCCTATCTGATTAGAGTGTTTAGGATTTTGTTTTCTTTTTATGTATTATCATTACCAAAGCTAAATTCGGAATCGCCTTCCTCGAGAGATCGAACCGGGGAACGAATCCTTGATTCGGTACTCGGTAAAATATAACAATTTGTAAACAACAAAACATTACATGGATCGGTGTACGAGAAATTAGGATAATTCTGGTTGCCCGAATAGTAAGAGTTACCTTCTTGATATCTCCCGAAATTGTCATAATTCCGGTCATTCAAATAATTCACGTTCCAGCGGACAGGTTCGTACATTGACACCGCATTCACTCCGACATTCTCGTTCTTCATAGAGTCCACCTGCTTCATAAATGAGGCAAATTGTGCCCTCAACCTAACCATCGAGTCAGATTCGGTGGTCGTCGCTACACCCATTAAACATCGTCTGCTCCACCGGCCATTTGTAGTTATAAAACGCCATCTCGCAAGAAAGAAAGACAAATAAGAAAATATCAGAAAAGAGAAAAAGAGAAAATAAAATAAAATAAAATGTATAAACTAAAATCTATTCGCCTTCTTCTAGTATTAATCAATTCAACAAACAATCCCTGACAACGGCGCTAAAAACTTGTTCGCTAATTATTTTCGCTATCCGCAAGTGTACGGAGTAGCAATAGGTAGTGGCGAGCAAGGTCGTATTCCACAGAGATTGTAGTTAAATTAATTAAGTACTAAAATAATGACGATTAAATATTATCTAGACTAGCGAATTTGGATGATGATTATAAACTAAGAAATTAAACTAAGAACTACTTTATCTAAGAAATAAAAATTAAATAAGATACAAACGATAGATTCTAGGCTAAGCGTTCCTCGGAATTAATTCATGAAACGTTTATATTCAAACAAACCTTATTTAGTTTTACCAATCGTAGAGATAATCGCTAAATTGATTCCAAACATTTCTCTCGAACAAGTTAAATCGTAGATATTAATTGTTATTTATCTCCTCTCGGTCTCAAGATGAACAACTAACTCCCATAAGTTCCTAGGATTTTCATTCTCTCGCAAGGTCCTATCAACCTCTCGGTCTGTTTATTCTTTTACGTTATAAATCTCCCAATTCTAGCAATCAATTATCTCCTCTCGGTCTCAAATCGAACACAAATATGCATTCATAATGGCCATCTACTCACACAATAATAATAAGCAAAAGAAATTTATAAACTAAAGATAAACCAGAATGAAAGAAATAAAAACTAAATCATAAATCAATCCAAGTACTAACAAATTCTAAAATCTAATATAAATCTAGCCTAGAAACATGATTTCAAAATAATAAAAATAGATATAAAACATTGAGTTCGAAAGAGGAAAAGAAAAAGAAAGAAAAGCTTATTTGGCTCCGTCGATCCTTTCTTCCCGGCTTTCTCCCTCGTCTTGCTCGTGTTTCTAGCCTCCAAAAGTTTCTAAATATCTGAAAATATGTCCAAGACTCCTCAAAAAACGTGCCCTAGTGTCTCTTAAATAATTGGGGACGAGTCAAGTCGAAATAGGTCAAAAATACCGAAACAATAGGAAAAACGCGTAAATCCGAATTTTGTTGCGCCCATGTAAGAATATGTGGCCCGAAAGCATTGGGCTCACAACTGATTATCCTCTTGGGCTGGGTCTTTAATTAATAGTCAAACAAATGTAAGCCATTAATCTGGATATTTGGTGGACGTACCAGATCTAAAGCACCCCTATATAAATTAGTCCTCTCTCCTCCTATTAGGGTACGCAGTTTTTTTCCATCAGTTTTCTGCTACCTTAAGAGAAGGTCAGGAGGGAGAAACTAATTTAGATCTACCAATCGATTAAATCCCGTGTGATCATCAAGATCAAGACCACAAATTATGTCGTCTTCCGCATCAAGTAAGTGTTTCGTATACACCAAATTATTTATTCAAGATCTGTGATGAAGTTTACATGTGGTATTAAAGCATGTGTTGTGAATGAATAATTTGTTGAAAATCATGATCCAATGATATACTTTAGCCGAAATTCTTTGTTTTGTTGTCAAAAGTAATTCGGCAAATAATTTTCTGTCAAAAAATTGATGAAAGGTTACTTGTTTCGTATCAATGAATTCGCCTGTACGGAAATATATATGCTAATAGATATTTATTGTGTTCTTGATTATTGAATCGTGATTTATGATTGCATATCCAAGCTTTATGTTTCTGTATATATGTGATCTGCGTATATATATCAAATATTTATTCATGTATGAACTTACTAATTTGGCATCTTATGATGGATCGATATCCTCGATAATTGTGAGTGAGCCTTACGAATTTGTGGTACTTCCATGAATGTGCATAACTGAAACATAATTTGACATGTTGGTTTGTTGTTCCACAAAGTTATGGAACTTTATTTATTAAAATTAAACCAATATATATTATGATGTATGAGATTTCTTAGGAATATCATATATAGTTACAGTTAGTATGATGGATATAAGTTATTATGTGCCAAATGAAATAATCTTTATGATGTTGGTTTTATTATATGATATTAAGGCAAAATTAATTTGTTAGTCATCAAAGTGGCTTAATTAATTTTTAATGTTCGGTCATATAATTTTATCGTTATGATTGTTTTGTTATATGACATTAAGTTAAAATTAATTTGTTAGTCACCAAAGTGGCCTAATTAATTTTAATGTTCGGTCATATAACTTAATCGTTATAATTTTTATTATATGACAGTAAGATAAGATTAATTTGTTAGTCGCCAAAGTGACCTAATTAATTTTTAATGTCCGGTCATATAATATTATTGTTACAATTGGTTATTATATGGCATTAAGAGAAAATTAATTTGTTAGTCACCAAAGTGGCCTAATTAATTTTGAATGTCCGGTCATATAATATTATTGTTACAACTGCTTATTATATGACATTAAGTGAAAATTAATTTGTTAGTCACCAAAGTGGCCGAATTAATTTTTTAATGTTTGGTCATATAATTTATGTTCTCTTGAGAATGTCATTATTCAAAATAATGAGTTTATTGGTTGTTAGAAATTATGGATTTACCCAAAGGTGAAAAAATGTTCTATAACTATTAAGCATTAAGGAGAAATATAATACTCTTTTGTCGAGCGTATGTAGATATCGAAAGATACTATATATGATTGGTGGAGTTTATTAAATTTCTCATTAAGTGTTAAATGACATTCGACTCATGATAATGATATATTGTTGTGTTTACCCAAAGGAGACCTGCAATATATGTTATGAATGTATGTCAAGAATCTATTAATTAAGTGAGCATTTATGATTGTGCAACTGTCTCATTCACAAGCTTCTCCTGTTACTGTCTTCAATGGTTTGAATTTCTCTGAATGGCGTGAGCAAGTCAATTTCCACTGAGGTGTTTTGGATATTGACTTGGCTCTGCTTGAAGAAAAGCCCGTTGACATTAGTGATCAAAGCAGTGAGGTTGAGAAATCAAACCGTAAGGTTTGGGATAGGTCTAACAGATTATGTTTGAGCTTTATGCGAATGATGATTGCCAACAACATTAAGTCAACTCTTCCCGATAATGTGGATGCGAAGGAACATCTTTTGCTTGTGGAAGAGCGTTTCCGTTCCGTAGATATGTCATTGGTAGGAACACTTATGGGTGATGAACTCACGACCAATTAGTATGATGGGTCTCGGAGTATGCAGAAACATGTTCTTGACATGACTAATCTTGGAACAAGGCTTAAGTCCCTGGACATGATTGTTGATGACTCATTTCTGGTGCAATTTATGCTTAACTCGTCCCCTCTTGAATATGGGCCATTTCAAATTAAGTATAACACTATTAAGGATAAGTGGATGTTAATGAATTGGCCAGTAAGCTTGTTCAGGAGGAGACGAGACTTAAGGCACAAGGAGTTCACACAGTCAACCTTGTGGGTCATGGAACTAATAATGTTCTCAAACCAAAATCCAACAAATTTAAGTAGAAAGGACCTGCTAAAGTTTCACAGGTCACTAATGATAGAAAGAAGGAAAATCAGGCAAATAAATGTTATTTCTGTAAGTAAGAATGACACATACAGAAAGATTGCCTGAAACACAAGTCTTGGTTTGAAAAGAAAGGTATTTAAATATCTTTGTATGTTTCGAATCAAACTTGTCTGAAGTTCCTTCAAATACATGGTGGTTGGATTCTGGTGCTACAACTCATGTTTCTAATGTGATGCACGGATTTCTTAAAATCCAGAGCATAAACCCAAATGAGAACTTTTTGTTTAGGGGGAACCGTATGAAGGCCCCAATTGAAGGCATATAGACTTATCGTATTGTTTTAGATACTCGGCACCACTTGGATCTTTTACAAACTCTCTATGTGCCTTATTTTCTAAAAACTTAATGTTTCTTTCTAGACTTGATGTTCTTGGGTTTTTCCTTTAAGTTTGGAAATGGATGTTTCAGTTTAATTAATAAACATGATTCCGTTATTGGTTCTGGAATCCTTATGGATGGTTTATATAAACTGAAACTTCATGTTGAATTTTCTGCATCTTTAATGTGTGTTCATCAAAACATTGGAATTAAACGTGGTGTAGCAAATGAGAACTCTGCTTTCTTGTGGCATAAACGTTTGGGTCATGTATCCAAAGAAGGAATGCAAAAGTTGGTGAAAGATGGGATTCTTTTGGATCTAGTTTTTACCGATCTTGAGTTGTGTGTGGATTGTATTAAGGGAAAGCAAACCAAACATAACAAGAAAAGAGTCACAAGAAGTCAGCTTCTTGAAATTATACTATGACAGACATTGGTGGAAAGGCGAAATAGAACATTAATTGATATGGTTAGGAGTATGATAAGTAATATATCATTACCCAAATCTTTGTGGATGTATGCACTTAAGACTGCCGTGTATCTGCTAAATAGGATTTCCATTAAGGTTGTTCCTAAAACCTTTTTTGAGTTATGGACTGGAAGGAAACCTAGTTTGAGACACTTGTATGTCTGGGGTTGTCCGATAGAAGCACGAGTATACAACCCACATGAAAAGAAATTGGATTCTCGAACTGTGAGTGGTTACTTTATTGGTTACCCAGAGAAGTCCAAAGGGTATATGTTTTACTATCCTAATCATAGTTCTAGAATCGTTGAAATGGGCAATGCTAAGTTACTTTATTGGTTACCCAGAGAAGTCCAAAGGGTATATGTTTTACTATCCTAATCATAGTTCTAGTATCGTTGAAATGGGCAATGCTAAGTTTATTGAAAATGGTGAAGTTAGTGGGAGTGCTAAAGAGAATGTGGAAATTAATGAAATAAGGGTTGATGTTTCATTACCCATTAATATATCAATATCCATAGTTGTCCCAAATATTGTTCAACAACCTTAAGAACAAAATAATGGTGGACAAAATTTGGATGATGTAGTACCCCATGAAGAGATTAACTTGCCACCAACTAATACAAATGAACCACGTGAAATAGCATTAATCAAACCTACAAGGGTGAGAAGATCTGCTATTTCGAATGATTATGTGGTTTATTTGCAAGAGTTGGATTTTAATACTAGCATTGATGAAGATCTTGTTTCGTTTTCACAAGCCATTAACAGTGACGAGTCTCATAGATGGATTGATGCTATGAAAGAAGAGTTAAACTCTATGGTTAAAAACAATGTTTGGGATCAAGTAGAATTGCCAGAAAGTTCAAAAAGAGTTGGGTATAAGTGGGTCTTTGAGACCAAATGCGACTCGAGTGGTAATATCGAACGACATAAAGCTAGACTTGTTGCCAAGGGTTATACTCAGAAAGATGGCATTGATTATAAGGAGACTTTTTCACCTGTTTCTAAGAAGGATTCTTTAAGGATCATTATAGCTTTAGTAGCTCAGTATGATTTAGAGTTACATCAAATGGATGTGAAAAACGGCCTTTCTTAATGGAGACTTAGATGAGGAAGTTTATATGGATCAACCCGAAGGTTTTTCCATAGAAGGAAATGGTCACATGGTGTGTAAACTTATGAAGTCAATATATGGACTTAAACAAGCTTCCAGACAATGGTATATTAAGTTTAATGATATCGTCATGTCTTTTGGTTTTCAAGAAAACACTGTTGATCGGTGTATTTACCAAAAGATTAGTGGGAGTAAGTTTATATTTTGGTTCTATATATTGATGATATCCTTTAAGGGATGAAAGATCATATGCTCACTTTTAGGAAGTGTAATTGCCTTGAGGTGATTATATATTTAGATTCAGATTTTGATGGGTGCATTGACAGTCGTAAGTCAATGTTTGGCTATGTGTTTCGCCTTGTCGAAGGAGAAATTTCATGGAAAAGTACCAAACAGTCTGTCATAGCTGCATCTACTATGGAGGCTGAATTTGTAACTTGTTATGAGGCTACAATTCATGCATTATGGTTGCGGAACTTTATTTCAGGACTTGGGGTTGTCGACACCATTACCAAGCCGCTGAAAATGTATTGTGATAAATTCCGTAGTAGTTTTCTTCTCCAAGAACGACAAATATTCCAAGAATGCAAAACACATGGAATTAAAGTATTTTGTCGTTAAGGAGGAAGTTTAGAAACAAAGAGTGTGCATCAAACATATTCGAGGTGTGGCTCGAGGTGGACGCTGCGATTGTCACGGGCTCGGCCCTTTCAAGTAAAGGGGGCAGAGATGAGGATTAAGAGAGTGATTGCCCTAGGACGGACCTTATGATTGTAGATCCGTTCATTAAAGGTTTACAACCAAAGACATTAAAGAACACGTACATGTAATGGGTCTTGGTTGTATTGATGATTGATTATGATGATGTTATGGCACACTCTTGAGCTCATTGATGTTATGTTTATGACTATTATTGAATTTCTTGTTCATTATGATTTTGTATACATTATGTTTAGAACAAGAAATGAATGTCTTCATGACAATTAAGTGGACATTATGATATTTATATATAATTATGAAACTTGATGTGTTGAACTATTAGTGTAGTAGTATATGGAAGGAAGTATGTGAATCGAGAGTGTACACCGTCATAACTCTCACTATATGGTTTATCATGTCATAGTTTATTAGGATGTATGGCATAATGAGATTTGTTTATGCGCACCTAAAGTTATACTATTAAATTATGGGCTTTCGGACCAAGTGGGAGAATGTAAGAATATGTGGCCCCAAAGCATTGGGCTCACAACTGATTATCCTATTGGGCTGGACCTTTAATTAATAGTCAAAAAAATCTAAGCCATTAATCTGGATATTTGATGGACGTACCAGATCTAAAGCACCCCTATATAAATTAGTCATCTCTCATCCTATTAGGGTACGCAGTTTTTTTCCATCAGTTTTCTGCTACCTTAAGAGAAGGTCAGGAGGGAGAAACTAATTTAGATCTACCAATTGATTCAATCCCGTGTGATCATCAAGATCAAGAACACAAATTATGTCGTCTTCCGCATCAAGTAAGTGTTTCGTATATACTAAATTATTTATTCAAGATCCATGATGAAGTTTACAGCCCAGGGTCACACGACTCATTTCATAGGTGACACGAGTCATGTGACAAATTTGAGACCTCAATTAGTGACCCGTCGGAGCGACACTAGCCTGTGTCTCGGGCTCACACGACCCGTGTGTACCTGAGAGTTCAAAACAGCTTAAAATAGTCATTTTCAGCGCGTATAAATGCTCTTGTTCGATTTTTCGGCTTCCCATGTGGTCAGACGACTTAAAGAAGCTGTCAATGGCGCTCTCCGATCGTATTTCGGCCAGCTCCGGGTGCGGATTTGGTGTTACAAGAAGTTTCAGGTCGTCTGGTCGGAACTCAGGCAAAATGATGGCGGAGGCGGCGCTTGAGGTGGTCAGGGCGTCGATGAGGTGGTCCAGTGACGTGTGGCAGCGCGGTTCGCGAGCATGGTCAGCAGCTACTCATCAATGGCGGACGGGCTCTGTACGTGCATATGCAAGAGGAAGAAGAAAACTTGCTGAAATTACATACATGCCATCAACTTAAGTGGTGTTCCAAATGGGCTAGTTAATGGCCCAATCTTTAAATTAAACAATGGCCCCATTCTTAATGGATATGGGCTGAAAGTGCATGGACCAACATGGCAAATAAAATAGCATATTTTTTTCTCCAATTTGAGCCTCAACGACCAATTCCAATGCATGTACTTCGTCTTTAATTGATTTTCGCTGTTTTCGCCTCATATATATAATTCCACCCCTTTTTCTATAAAATCTCAAAAGAAAACACCTCATCATAACTTAATAAAATTAATTAAATACATAATTAATTATATACCAAACTATGATAAAACGGACACAAAAATCACTATAAAATGCACGTAAATACGACGCATGTCAATTAGTAGGTCGTTGTGAGGATGTTAGATCTTTTAATCTATTTGGAGTTGAATTGCATGTGTTGAGTGGAGACTCTAATATATGTGATTTAATCTACGGTTTTATCGATCTCGAGAGGGACGATAAGTTAAAATTGTGATCATCTTATACGGTAGATAAAAGGACATTTAGTTGTGATATTTTTTAAGGAACCCAACTATTAATTGAAACCACGATCCTAGAATCTATCATTCCCATATATTTTCTTACGTGTTTTTCTAGTTAGTTCTTTATTTTTTTTTTATTTCCTTTGATTTATTTTCATAGTTTAGCTAATCCATCTCATATTCGATCATCTAAATAAAGTTGACACTATCATAATCAGGTACTTGATATATTAATTATTTGGTCTCTTGGGATACGACCTTGCTTGCCACATACTACAAGCGAAGTCGTACACTTGCGATCGAGCTTTGAAAATATAGACGAACAGAATGCTTTAAAGGGAGTTTACGGCTGTTGAACATAGCTGGAAATTATGAGGTTGTTAGGGTATATGAAGACCTAGTTTAAGTGGTTGCATGCATGGGGAAAAATTTTTTAAACACCCCCTCCCATGCATTTGTTGGTTTATATACTGAAAGCTTGGCTTTAGATGTATTTACACTTAACACGTTTGAATGAGAATCATGTTTAATTAAATAGTCTATGTTCTGTTGTTTTGAAATTAGATAGAATGGGTCATCATTGGGCGAACAGAAGATCATTCTATCAGTTAGTTGCGAAACAAGAATCGTGGTTCACAACCTAGATGGAAATGAACACCCCATCCGAACGGTTGTAGTGATAATCGTACAGTTGGTCTTGACTGATTACTTACACTAGTACACTTTGTGTATTGCACGAATCCCAGAGAGGAGAAGTTCGTTTTATACTGATTGTCGTAAACAAACTAGGTCTCGGTTAATTACTGCGTACTCTTAACCCGTAAGATATAAACAGGCATGTACATACAATTAATATTACTTTGATTCACTTGGGTGAGATTCAGTTTACTGGATCAATATACTTTTTGTTTTGGGTTAATATTATTGTATGTATGATTTGTTGTTAGAATATTTTCGGTCACCGTGTGCGTTAGTTTGATGATATCCTCGAGATGAGCTCATGAAGGATTATTATGTTAAATCTGGCCAGTGGAATTTATTCCGATATAATAAGAATGTGATGAGTGGTACTAGTCTCGGTTATAGATGTCGATTAATTTAATTGTCAGAAATTAAATTAATTGATGGACATTATATCTTAAACACGGGGAGGTAAATCGAGTAATTATTATTGGAGACTCGAATATAATTCAGAAATTAAATTGGGAGTTTATTCAATAATATCACTTTAGTGGAATGTGCGGATTATTCCTAATTGGGTTTGGTAGGTTTGGCCAATAGTCTAATCAAAATAGAAGAAGCCCAATTTAATACCTCCTTAGGGTCTCTGTTGTAGCCTATAAATACATCACATCTTTTGGGATTAAGAGACTAAGATCCATTAGGCAGAAAACACGCCCCCCATCGTGAGATGAGAAAATCACGCTGCCTTGTGCTCTCTTCTCTCTCTTGTGTTCTCTTCTTCTTCTCCAAGTAATCTCAGTAGAGATATCTCCAATCTATCGTCCACCAAGATGATCGAATGAGATGTCGTGTCATACAACAGAAGATCTGAGGTTGTCGAGCGATCTATATATATATATATATATATATATATATATATATATATTCAACCCCGTAATGTTTCTGTAATTCGCAGAGTTGTCTCTTGTTCATGAAAAGACAGATTTATGTATATCGAATGTATTGGAGTTGACCGGCGACGATCCCACGACGACCAGTGACCCTGCGATCAGATTCCCGCGACGAGCCGCAGCCGGACGCACCAGTGCTGGCTCCACACGCGCCGCTGTAGCCTGCATGATGGTATCCACACGCAGCCCAGGACATCTGGCAGATCCAGTTGCAGCTCTTGCAGCCCAGCCCGCTTGATGTTGCGCACGGCCCAGGAGAATAAGCCAGTCCGCTCCAGTAGCCCAAAGACGAGGAAGGCCCAAACGCGGAGGACCAAATACGCGCAAGCCCAGCGGGAGAGGAGATCCATGGCGCACGGGCCGTACGGCCCGCGCGCCTCACAACCTTCTGCCCGCGCCCATCTCACGCGTGGCCCGCGCCTTGTGAGATCCCCAGCCCACGTCCAACCCGAAATCGGCCTGCGTCCCGGCCTAATGGACTCCAGCAGCGGCCCAATACTTCCATCCCGCGGCCCAGCGGATCCAGTGACATCCTTGGTGGCCCAGCGGCGCGGACAGCATCCCATTTCGGGCCCAACTTGCACAAAATGGGCCCAGATGGGTCCAGGGGCGGTCAAGGAGCAGTGTAGTTGCTTCGGGACGATCCGTTGAGTTCAAAAAAATTTAAAAACCGTACGCTTTGAACCCTCGCTTCTAGTTCTGCTGCGCTTAGGGTTTATTTCGTAGATAATCCGTGACTTGCATATTATCGTGATCCTCATAGATCCCAACAACATTAGGCCGAGGAGCATGGTATACTTGTTGTACTTGGGCTAGGCACTTTAGGTAGTTTGACTTTAAAAATCTAAGGGCCGAGACATGGATAACATATACACAAGAATAACTAAGTCAAAAGTATTGCATACACAATTTCAATTACTTAGGCACAATAATAACACTCAGGAAAATAATTGAACACATAGCAATAAACAATTAGGCAAAAATAACACAAAAAATAAATCACATAATCACATAATTCACTTAAGAAAATAATTCACATAATCACATAGTTCACTTAAGAAAATAATTCACATAATCACATAATTCAATAAAAAAAATTAATCAACATAATCACATAGTTCATTTAGACAAATACTTACAATTAAGCATAAATTAACACTTAGTATACAAGGCACAAACGAGATTCTAAATTAGTCGAGCGATGCAACGTGAGATGATTATTAAATAAAACGGGAGTTACGCCCAAAGCCCTTTGAAAAACTTCATCAAACTATATATATATATATATTATACAACTTTTTAATAAGTCTATTGAAGACATATGTTTTCGGAATAAGTGTTCACCTTGGCCCTAAGCAATGGCAACCTGTATTAGGTCTAGAGGGGGAACCAACGAAATTCTGAATTTGTGATGACTTATGAAGATTTTTGATATTCCAGTCTCTGTTGTTTGTAGATTGTTTAATTTTTCAAATTAGTGTCATCTTTTTGCCAAAAATAAGAAGACTATGTCTAATTTCGCTAATGTTCAATAGTTACTAGGCAAAAGTAGTCAATCTTTCACAGTTTAAAAGACATGTCGTTCGTCATATAAGCACCGAGACGTTTCGTCAGACAAATTCGGCCAACTCATTGAGCACAAATTGTATCATTTAGTAGCTTACTGTTCAATTTTGTCAAATTAAAAGGAGTCCTAGTTTCGTAGATACCATATGTTGTTGGACATCAATTACAATTTCACCTAATGATAAATATTATATGTAATTATTTACTATATTCATTGTAAACTGTTTTTGTATAACTAATTCCAGAATATAATTAATTGGAAAACTATAAAAAAATTATGTTTTACAATAGGTATTCAATCCTCACTTCACAATTCAAAATTAGCCTTCAAAACTTTGACTAATGCTCTCGTTACCAAACACATGTTAAATTTGACTTGCAAGACGTTTTATTTTATTTTATTTTATTTATCAGTACCAAGCAAACAACTTATTGAAATTCAAACCGATTGTTCAAGGCGGAAACTTCTTATTAATTGCATCCATTATGAGCCAAGGACCTGGCAAAACATATTGGTCACTAATTAATTCATGATTTATATATAAACTATTATTCGATTATGTACACATATACAAATATAAAATAAACTATTATAAAGTTATATGTATGCATATAAATATAATATTTCAATTATACATTATATAACGGTGTTAAAAAAAATATATCATTAGTAAAATAGAAAATACAGAAATATTTAGATGTATATGAATAACTGCATTGATTGCATAAATATAATGAATAATGCATTTTTTGTAATCTATATCTATATCTATATATATATAATTGTTGGTAAGCTTCAATTAATTTTATTCAGTTTAAATTAATAATAATATGAGTTCATTTAATAAAAATAGGTTGCATTTAATAAAAAATTTTATGACCTGCATCCAAAAACCGTTACAACATATTTTTTGTTTCTTTTAATTTGTTCCATACAATCATCCACATATTTTTTATTATATTTTCGTTTTGTAGCGGTTGCATGCGATTACTATTTTTTATTTCTCTATATTTGTAGAATGTAGCTGTTGCATGGTTACGAGATAATGTTTAAACCGTTAAATTTTAATGGTTAAAAATATTTTTTTAACTTGTATGTTGACTATTCACATGTAAAAGAAATAATAAGTATTTATATGCTATAAATACAACGCGAAATATATATAAGAAAAGTCATCTTTTGTAATAGAGATCTTTACACCAGTTTATTCAAATTCAATTTTTTCATGCAAAATCGTGCACTATATTATTTGAATTTAGTGAAAAATAATTATTCATTTTATTTTATATAATAAATATAGTGATGAATATGGATACTTTTATGATGTTCATTTTTACTAACGATAAAATTTTTAAAATGCGATACTATTATTTAACTTATAATTTTATAATTATACACATACAAGTAACTTATAAGTTATAATGATTTAAATTTCTGTGCATGTGCACAGAATCAAATACTAGTATATATAATTGCTGGCAAGCTTCAATAAATTTTATTCAGCTAGAAATTACTAATAATATGAGTTCATTTAATAAAAATAGGTATTCATTTAAAATTATATCCAGCATTTAATAAAAATCTTTATGACTATTATTCAAATGGCAGTTACACAAGTAAAATATTATTATTATTATTAATTTGTTATTCTGTAATAATTTTACAAGATTTTAAATTTTTTGAATATACTTTATTGAATTATTTTTTTACTAATATTCCTATTATGTAATATAATTATACAATAATGAAAAAAAAAACTAAATCACATGGAAGCTAAATAATTTATATTTATATTATACATTTACATATAGTCAAAATTTTAAAATGTAATACACACTTTATCTAATTTAAATTTTTAAATATTATATACGTACATATAATATATAAAATTTGTTTTCCTTTGTGCATGTGCACATGATGAAATACTAGTATATATAATTGTTGGCAAGCTTCATTTAATTTTATTCAGCTTCAATTAATAATAATGTGAGTTCATTTAATACAAAAAGATTGCATTTAATAAAAAAATTTATGACCTCCATCCAAAAAACCGTTACAACATATTTTTTTTCTTTTAATTTATTCCATACAATCATCCAACCATTTTTTTTTTACTATATTTTGAATTTGTAACGGTTGCACCATTTTTTATTTCTCTATATTTGGAGAATGTAACTGTTGCATGGTTACGAGATAATGATTAAACCCTTAAATTTGAATGGTTACGAGATAATGTTTAAACCCTTAAATTTGAACGGTTAATAATATTTTTTTTTTAATTTATATGTTGACTATTCACATGCAAAAGAAGTATTAGTATTGATATTCTATAGATACAACGCAAAATATATATAAGAAAAGTTATCTTTTTGTAATAGTGATATTTACACCAGCTCATTCAAATTCAAATTTTTCATGCAAGATTGTACACTATATTAGTTGAATCTAATGAAACATAATTGTCCATTTTATTTTATGTAATAAATATAGTGATGAATTTGGATACTTTTCTGATGTATATAGCGGTACTTCAAATATACAAACCTTCGGCGAACAATACTATTGTCTGGAACTCTCAAGACTCGACAAAAAAATCAAAGAATACAATATGCTTTATGAACTTTGAAAATATAATGCAAGAGCTCTACGTTTTTCCATAATATGAACGGTTTCATTTATGTGGGTATTTATAGATGTAGGAAAACACCTCCAAGAGATTTAAGTGTCAAAAGACACTTTTTGGGACATACTCAAACAAGAACGGATGCATCTATAGGCCAAAAGACACTTTATAGTCACTAAGAGTTGCGACCTTTCGGTGTCCGCAGCCAGCTGCACGCCTGTATTCCACGGGCTCGTACGAGCTCATACGGACTCGGAATCGAGTTCCGTTTTTTCCTACTTGTCCCCAACGAACCCTCTAGCATGCAAATTGCACGATCAAGTCTTGTTTGGATTGTCCTAACACTTGTCAAAGACAAAATGTTTTACGAATCCAACAATTTGAGTTACTTAAACTCATTGCTTCAACCTCACATTTCCCACATATACAACTTAGAATTAATTTCTTATTCACTTTAAAATGGTTTTGAGAATTTTCCAAGTCTTCCACATACGAAAAATGGAACCGTAAAATCGGTATAAAATCAAATTTTCTTACAACTTTCAAGTGTTGAGCGAACATGGGTGCTCCGAGGGAAGACGTTGTTGATTCTCACTAGAAGAGACGAATAAGATGAAGTGCTGGCCGAAGAAGACGATTAGAAGTTGCAGGCAGGCCAAAGAAGAAGACCGACATATTTATGGAAAATAATTTTGGTTGAACAATTGGGCGAGATTTTTCATGTGACGCGGCCAGGTTGAAGGGGACTCTTGACGTTGGTCGTGTGTGAAGATTACAGAGGACTGAGGGGGCTGGAACGAGCAGGCTGGGCCGAGACGACTGTTGTAAATATTTTTTCAGAGTAGAATCGAAAGATTCGAACACCGGGTCGTGTCTCACGAGGAAGGTTAGCTAGAATATTCCGTACATTTATTCACACACGATTAAAATAAATAAAATTCCTAAACATTCTAAATCAAAGATTGGTTTTGGTTTAATTATCAACTACTGCGAAAATTCAAATTAAGCAATAAAAAATAGCAAGTAACGAAGAACAAATAGGATTTGAGATGCTAGGGAGTCGGGGGAGTCCATTTTGGTTCGAATTGCAATTAAAGGGCAAACGATTGTTCAGCTAAGTGATTTGACTAATCGACACGTTCAAGTACTCATTCTCAATAACTTTTCGTAACAAGAGAACAAACTAGAACGGCAAATTAACAATTCATTTAACTCCTAGGCAACACAGTTACGAACAAGCCTAGTTCATACAAGCTTATTTCGACCGACTCCTCCCCTTTCGGTTCTAAGAGTCGATTAAAGTAGACTAGATTGTGGTTAACCGAATAATCAAATAGATTCCCAATTTCAAGCACGAATAAATCAAATTCAATTGAAACAATTGTAAGTTCAAGTGTCACCCTTCAACAATTATCAATATCCAAGCCTGACAGTTGAAAAATCCTAATAAAAGATTAACTCGCACAAATTGAACAATCTTGAGCCCGACAATCACAAACGATTCCAAAACATCAATCCCCTATCCCTAGCATAAAGATTTAGCCACTCATATTCGAATTATCAACACAAACCACCATAATTAAAGTCAACATATCCATGGATTAGATGTATAGAAAAACTTACGAATAATGGTAATTGAATGATGAATCTGATGAACAAGATTAATCCGAAAGCAGTAGCAAAATCCGAGTTCAAATTCTTGTTCTACGATGAAAAATATGAAGAAAAATGAAAAGAAAGAGAGAGTGAAAGATGGGGTAGGGTTTGGTGTTTTCTGGGCGTAAAAACAATATCCCGTCGAAGTCCGATCTCAATATATATATAGTCGCATGAGCACGCGGCATTCCACGGCACCACGGCGCGGCAGGGCACCTCACCACGGCACGGGACTGGCTTCTGGCATGGCGCAGCAGGGTCTTCGCAGAGCGGGGTGGGCTTCTGGCACGGCGCAACAGGGTCTTCACGGCGCGGTGCATCTCGCGGCGCGGCCCGGGGGAGCGCTGGGTTGTCTGTGGGCTGCAGTCCATGTCGTGGCACTGGCACAGCGCGATGACGGGCTGTGGCGCGGCGCGGGGGCATCGCGGGCGTGGAGTGCGGGCCTGGGAGCTGATTTCCGTGCACGTCTTCACTTTTCGGGCTCGTTTATACTTGTTTGGACTCGGAATTCGATTCCGTTTTTTCCTGCTTATCGCCAACGAAACCCTCTATTTTATTATGCTTGCACGGCCAATTTTTGTCATAAATCCGATCCTCTTGGGACTTCTAAACTGCACACCAACGACGACGAAAAACTGAAAAAATACCGAAAAACACAAGAAAGACTAAAATGAAGCGAACCATGAAATAGACTACACAACGACTTAAAAACCAATTAAAACACCTAAAATGGGGGAAAAACAAAAACTAAAAGACAATGAAAAATGCAACAAAAGTGGGACAAACAACGACTTGAACGGACAGCCGTCAAATGCAAGCTATTGGTCGGAACTCTATTTGGGATGTTGGAGATGGATGAACTCTCCATGCCTGGTTTCCTGTTGAGCAAAGGGCTAAGTGCAAGTGGTGTCAGACATGAACGATTCACGGTGGCGATGGATTTTTTTCGGACATGGATGATGAAGGCTCGCCAAAGGGTGCTGCCTTGCTGATTAGGGGCAATTTTGGATAACTTAATTATATTTTAATTTAGTTCAAGGGGAAAATCTGTAATTCATAAAAAATTGATAAAACCATAATTATTATAAAATAAAATGCACATTATTTCGTATAAAAATGGAAATTAAAATATACAATAATGAAGAATGCACAATACGGTTAGATGGAGTGCACATTAAATCATGTGAGATAGCACATTAGTGTATAGTTCGCGCACTGAAATATGTAAAAAATAATATTTTTATATGTTATAGATTACACAACAAAAATAATATAAATCATTAAATAAAGAATATGAATACTAACTATAATTCTATTATATAAATAATTTGATACATGCAAAATAATGTTAATTGAAATACATGTTATTAATGGTTTTAAAATTAAAATGCACATAGAAAAACCTCGAACTATAGATTGCACAATAACAATAAATGAAATGCAAATTATTGTCTGGGAGAATGCATAATATTGACTTTGATATTTTATATATTATGTCTTTTCAACAATATATAATATAAAATTCAAAAACTGATACTAAAATGCTAAATGTGTTTTTTAACATAACCAATCAATTCAATTATTTACGGTAATTCGGTTAACCGATCTAATAAACCGATTATTTGTGTTTCGTTTTAGGTTGCTCTTGAATAAATCATTAAAAATGTATACGATGTGAGTGCACAATATCTTTAATGACTATCAGCCTGCACAATAGAGACATAAACTGATCGAACCAAAATATCTGGCTAAAAATTTTATGTCTCAGTTCGATTAGCTATTTTTATTTTTAAATAAATGATTATTTCAGTTCATTGTCGGCTTTATTTATTTATTCATTAAATAACCAAAATAACCAAACCGATCGAACTACATCAAGAAAATTATTATTATTATTATTATTATTGTTATTGTTATTATTATTATTATTATTATTATTATTATTATTATTATTATTATTATTATTATTATTNACAAAATACTCACATAGAATAATAAGTAAACATTCGCATAAAATTTCCAAAAAAATAAATAAATAAACAGAAATAAATCACAGCAAGAAAACTAGACGAGCAAGAGCTTCCTGCTTTCCTTAATTTTCTCCGACAATCTCGTTCTTTCCTTAATTTTTTTATTTTATTTATTTATTTTTTGGTAACCTTGGTACTTTGTAACAGATTTGGTGTTTTATAACTTCAAATTAACTCTCAATTTAACGGTATTATGGGTTTTGTTAATTCTAAGACTTACTTTAATAGTTTTATAAAATTTAGGTCCCGAATTGAGAAAAAAAAATCTTTTAGGCCCCGATTTGATAGTTTACCTATCTTTCAGGCCTTGTATTGAAAAAAAAATCCTTTTATATATACATTAGGGTTATATGAAATAAACATTAATGACAACCAGATTGCACAACATCGAACAAAATCGGCCAAACTAAATTTTTCGTTCGAAAATTGTATATTTTGGCTCAATTATTTTATTTTTTTAACTTAAAAAACTTGACTATTTCAGGTCAATGTTGGATTTTTTTTATTTAAACAATTGAATGACTGAACTATATAAAACAATATTATTCTTTTTTTATATTTTTATGTGAAAATATTATTTATTCTCAACCAATAAAATATAAAAATATTATAATACTACTTATGTTTTGATTATTATAAAACCATGAACCAAATTGTAATATATTAAGTTTTATAAAATTGCAAATAAGTCCCTTTAAGATATCAAATTTTCAAAAATCAGTCCACAACTTAAAAATCACACTAATTTTGAAATTTAATATCCCTGTTGCTGACAGTAACGGGACCGGTGGGGGTTGGTGGCGGGTGGCTGGTGGTACGTTGCGGTGGTGGCCTTAATGGGCGCTGGTAGTGAAGGCCATGGATGTGCAGTTGGTGGCTGGTGGTGGTGGCGGTATTTAGCGGTTCCAAGGCTGACTATGGCTGCAAAATGACGGGCAGGTTCATGGCGGTGGCTGGGTGACGACGTAGCCAACGCGGCCGACGGGCCTGAGCATGTGGCTGACGACGGCGGGCGGGCTTTAGCTGTTGTAGGTTTGTTGGTGGTGCAACATAACGGACTGGCAGATGATGGTGGCGGGGTGGTGACAGAGGCGACATGGCCGATAGGCCTTAAGTTAAAGCTGACGACAACGGGTGCTGACAGAAGCGGCAATGAACTGTGCTTGCGACGGCACAGGGGACCTGCGACGATTTGGGAACAGTGACGACGATGACCTAGTGGCGGGCGGCGGTCTGACGGCGACAATATGCTCAAAATATTTTCGGCTAGTCGTGGCTGCCCCGCCTGAAACGTGCATGTGTGTTATATGTGTGTAGTGTGTGTTTTAGGTGTAGTGTGTGAGTGAAAGAGAGAGAGAGAGAGAGAGAGAGAGAGAGAGAGTGTCTGTGTGTGTGGTAGTAGTGTTAGTGGTGGAGCCCATAGGTAAATATGTAATGTATTTTTTACCCTTTATGAATTGTCAAATGTGTACATTTGACATTACAATGTACACTTATTTACGAAATTGCCAGTACATGTTTCGACTATCATATTTAAAATTTGACTACAAAATATACATAGAAGGGATCATATGATCAAGAAGGATAGTGAAAGAAATAAGAATAATTCTAGACCATTTGATCATTCATGTCAATGGACATGATGAAGTCGAAATTGATTAATAATGGTTAAACCTGTGGTGGCAAATTTATAAATATATGACTATTTACTGGTCAAATAAGTACCTCAGAGGGAAGTTGTGTAATTTTATCATCATAACCACCAAGTCAGTGGGCCCCATAGATAATCATCTCCACCATTCACATGCGCCCTCTCCCACCTCTCTCTCTCTCTCTCTCTCTCTCTCTCTCTCTCACACACACACACACACACAGAGTCGCTCACACAGACAGAGTCACACACAACACACACTTTCACCTCGTCGGTTGGCATCACACATCCCAGCCGCACACCCAGGCCGCCGCCGCAACATACCCATACAGTCACGTTGTAGCCGCCACCACAGTAAGCGAACTCCGTCAGACCCCCCGTTGTTGGAGCTTCCATGTCGAAGGTGATTAGCTGGTCATATTACCTTTACGCTTTCCAGAGATATAAGGTGCCCTTTTAGGATTCCATTTCTAAATATTGTGCCCAAAATGAACTCCTGCCTTTAAAGCTTCTCTACCGGGAGGAAAAAATATGTCAGAGCCGCCCAAGCTCGTCGCCGCTGCTTCAAAGATTGTATGAAATCAGACACAATCTCATTACTCTGGGACCCGCGGGTAAGGCAATGACGGCAGCGATTGGGGATGTGGTGATAGCGACAAGTCCGGCGGACGGTGGCGGGTGGAATTGGCGATGTCGGTGGCTAGTTTGGGGGCAGGGTGTGTATAGTGACTAGGGACCTTCAAATAAAAATTTGATGAATTTCAGGGACTTCTATGCAATTTTCATAACTTTTAATATATTATAATATAGTACCTGAGGCAAATATATAATTTAATAAAACCTCAATACATGCACAATAATAATAAATAAAATTCCCAATAATGTACCACATAGCATACACTAATGTGCAATTCGTTCAAAAGTAATGTGCGAATTTTCCGTCGCTATGTGCAATCTAAACCAACAGATATTTTCTTTCAAAGCAATTTTATACCGAACACAATTAACTAATTTATTTCATCAGTTAACCAAATTAACCGGAAATAAAATAATTGAAATATTATTTATTATTTTAATATTTTTTAACTAACATTTTTATTCTTTGTGGTTTAAAAAATATTATTTTATATAAAAAAATTACAAACAAATATTATTTTTATATAATTTTGTCAGTTCAGTTATTTCGGTTATTTTAAAATTTAATATGAAATAGAACTGAAATAGCTAAAATTTTAAAGGAAAAAACAGATAACCAAACTGATATATAAGTTTCTAACAAAAAACTTGCTTCGATCGGTTTCGATTAGTATATTGCAATCTAGCAGTCATTAATGTGCAATTCATGTAATTCTAAGGTGCACTCGAAGTGCATATATTTTTTAAAAATATGTCTCAAACAAAACTAAATTCGAAACATATTTAGCATTGTAATGTTTTTATTGAATATCTTATATTATTTTCGGTTGTAAAACAAAATACTATTTTTTTTATATAATATGTCGGTTCAATTATTTTAACAATAAAGCTGACATTGGCCTGAGATACCCGAAATTTTAAAAGTACAAACAGATAATCAAACCAATATATAAAATTCGAACCCAAATATTTATCTGGCCGTATCAGTGGCTATGGTTCAATCTAGTAGTCAATAATGTGCAATTCATATAAAAATAATGTACATTTGAAGTGCAATTATTTCTTATAAAATATATTTAGTATTTAAAATTGTTTATTTAATATTTTATATTATTGTTCGTTGAAATAACTGACAAATATATATATATATATATATATATTATTTTTTTATATATAAACTAATATTTATATATATAAGTAAAATATAAAAATAATGTTTTGTATATATTTCACTCGATTCTGTTATTTTTCTTATGTAAAGAACATCAAAACCGTACCCAAATAACTAAATTTTTAATATTTGTGAAATGCATATTGTTATACTAATGTGCATTCTCGAACTTATTAATGCTCTAACATTATTGTGCACTCTGACAGTTTCTAACGTGCATCATGTTTTATACTCTCGTGCATGCTGCAGTGTGGGTTCTTTTATGTACAATTCCAAAACTAAAACCGGATCAACATCATTGGGGTTTGTTAATCGAATTAACTTAAATAATTATAAAAATTATTATTTATATTATAAAAATGAAATTGCAATCAAAACTTTTGAAATTGCAATCAGGTCCCTAACAAATTTCATATTCTCAAAAAAACAAAAAATCATTTCAGCTGCAAAAAGGAAGATGACCATCCGATTGATTTTCAGAATGAATATCCCCTTTCACCATCGAATTTGCCGCTCGTCTTCACGCTCGATATCAGACCTAGCGAAATTATCCCGCCAGAGGGTCGAAACTTGGGTCGAGATTTCGGAGATTTGTGTGGTTCGCATTCTCGGCGGGGACGGCTTTTCCGGTAGATCCACGATTATTTCTACATCGTCCGATCTGATGGCATTGGCGCAGCAGACGATCGTGCGATCCTAGGTGAAGAAAGATGCTCGACGGCGTGACAACGGAGGCTGGCCTTTGGCGGCGGAGAATCCGCCTGTGTGTTCGCGGACGGTATATCTGGCGGCTCCGACGGTGGCGGATGCTTGGCGTTGGCGGCGAAGCAGTGGGTCGCTTGCGGGAAGGGTGACAGGTGGGTCGCCGGCGGGGAAGGACGACAACTGTGGCAGGTGGTTTGCGTCAGTGTGTGTGTCAAAGTGTGTGTTGTGCGTGTGTGCATGTGTTGTGTGTGTATGTGATAACGAGAGCGGTGACATGGAGTGGTGACATGGTAGTGGTTTAGTTGACATGGTAATGGTAATGTCACATAACAGCCTGGCTTTCTCTTCTCTACTAAGTCTCCCAAATCCTCTACCCCTTCCTCCTGATATGTTACCTCCTCTGCTACCATAACCTCTCCCTTGAGTACTCAATCCTCTTCCATATCCCTCAGATTTAACACTCATGGCCAAACTATCAATTATTTCAAATGAACTACTCACACTCCTTTGCCTCTCTGCTGTAAGTGCCATAGAATATGCTTTATTAACACTGGGCAGGGGATCAATCAACATAATCTGATTTTTAAAGTTGTCATATCCTTCATTCAATCCCATGAGAAATTGTATCAACTTATTTTCACCCTCAGTTTGAGCTACTATCTTCCCTTTCTCACAGTTGCAGGCTTGAGTGGGAACAATACATGTATATTCATCCCAAAGTTTCTTCAATTTGTTGAAATATTCCATTACAGTGAGATTTCCTTGCATTAAATTTCATTGGACCGTTATTTTCTCCAAACCTCAAACAGATTTCATCCCAAAGGTCCTTTGCAGTTTAAGCATAGACAAATGATTCAGCAGTTTCCTTAAACATCGAACTCAAAATCCATGACAATATCATCCAATCTACCTTTTTCCATTCGTCATAATCATCACTATCAACATCAGGTTGAGAAATCTCACCATTGATAAAGCCGAGCTTCCTTTTAGCTCTAAGAGCTATCATCATCGATCGACGCCATGAAAGGAAGTTGTTACCGGTTAATTGATTTGAAACTAGCACCAGACCTGGATTATCAGATCCATGAAGAAAGAGAGGATCATGATTTCCTTGTCGCACACCAGATCCGCTTACATTGAAGACGTTCTCTCGCCTCATCGCCATCTCTGATTAATCTCGAAGTTTCCCAGAATCGATTGCTCTAGATACCATGTAAAATTTACCAACACTCATGAAACTCACTCGAATCAGTTTTGAGAATTTTCTTAGCTCAATTCATTTCACTCAAAAATAGTAAGCGTACGTACAGTACAATATAAGAAAAATGACTCATGCAACAAGACGAAAGAAACGACGTCGTGTGTGCTAATCAGAACGACGTCGTTTGACACTTAAAACTAATCAAACTGAAAAGAAACAAAACGGCATCGTATAAAACAAAACGACACCGTTGAAAGCTAAACACATAATCCGAAAGAAAGCAGCTAAAACACATGCAACGTCATCTTCTACTTCATGCTGAGGTCTCCATCATGCTGCGATCTTCACTATGCTCAACACCTTCCTCTTCGTCCACCTCTCTGTCCATCCCGGCGAGCTGCACACGCCGGCTATCGCTACCGTCCAAATCCCAACGTCGACTTCTTCCTCAATCGATTGGTCCAAATCCATCCCGTCGTCGCCTTCCAAATCCCGCCGCCACCATCGTCTTATCGCTCAGTCGCCCCGTTCAAATCTCGTCATCGCCGGCGCCTCCGTCCAGATCCGCCGCCGGATAGATAGCCGCTGCGAGAGTTTATCACACATCAATTACAAATTCAGAAATCACAATTTGTACTGTTGGGTTAATTGAGTATGTGGTTTTTTAGAATTTAATTTCACAACTTCAGATTTTCACACAGCCAATTCAGATTTTTTGTGGGGCTATATTTTGGAAATTTGAGAAGCCTGAAGGGCTTATATACAATTATAATAGTTTTAACTATATTACAATTTAGTTTATGGGTTGAATATGTAATTTATTAAAATTTAACAAATCAAACTACTGATAAATGAGTTGCATATTATTTCGTATGATATGTCAATATAATAAAACCAATTAATTGTACTTTGATTGATCATGATGGTTTTGTTCATCCAGAAGGATGTGTTGTGTTCAGATTCTAAACGGAAACTTGGTGTGACTTGGGTTCATATTTGCAATTGTTTTGAAATGGAACCTTTACTTTGATAGCTAAAAAAATAAATAAATAAATAAATAAAAATTGTACAATATGTATGGATATGCATATGAAAATAATTTTTTTTATAATATAAACAACAAGTTATTTCAATTAAATAGTTTCAGTTAAATCGGTTCGTTGTCAGTATGGATTTGCACATGAAAATAACCCACACTGCAAGATGCACTATAATTTTAAACGGGATGCACATTAGTGACAATCAAACTGCACTAGTGTTAGATCAAATAATATTAATTCGTAATGCACATCAAAGTAACCACATCACTATACCAGTGTGCATTTTCGTAAATACCACAATTCTAAGTATAATTTTATAGCATAAATTTAAATCATTTAGATTAACTCGGTTAATCGGTCGAATAAATAAATTATATCGGGTTGATTTTTGTTGGGTTGAAACAAATAATTAAAAATGTTTGTGATGTGAGTGCACGATAATATTAGACGAATTACACATTAATGACTATCACAATGCACAATAGTGAATGCAACCAAAAAGCTAAAAATTTTGGATTGAAATATTTCGATTCGAATATCTATTTTTACTTTAAAAACGTCAGTTATTTTAGTTTGATGTCAGCTTACTTTTTTTATACCAAATAAACGAACCAACCGAACTATAAAGATTACACAATAGCGACCTAAACCCACCAAAACTAAATGTTTTAGTTCAAAATATATATTATGATAGACTATATGTGTTTACTTTCAATTTTAAAATGATAATTATAATTTTATAAGTATAGATAATAGTTTAATTCTGTTATTTTCATTAGATCAGATAACTGACCGAATAAATCGATCATTTATGTTTAGTTTTAATTTGATTCGGAAGAAAAATGTTGTTAGTTCATTATTATATGATAGAGTGCACATTAGCGACCAGTGTAGTGCACAATAGTAGTAGACAAATTGCACATTAATGGCTCTCATAGTGCACACCTACAATCGAAATTGACGGATTTGAAACTATATATGTCAATTCGATTGACCTTTTTAATTTTACAATTTCGGTTATATTAGTTCAATGTCGACTTTGTTTTTTTTTTTTAATTTCCTTATCAATAGTTTATATTTATTAAGTTTTTAATAATATATTGTTAAATATTTATAATATATTGTTAAAACATAATAGTGTTCGACTTAGTGCACATTAACGTACGGTAATGCAAATTAATGCATTCGATTTAGTACGATTGTCTTTATTTACAAAAAAGAAGGTAAAAAAAATAACGAACTTGACCGAACAAATATAAAAAAATATTTTCTTTATATATATATATAATAAATAATGTATATATATATATATATATATATATATATATATATTTAAAATTGAAATGCACATGAAAAATACACGCTTAATAGCTTGCACAATCATGTTATACTAGATGCACATTAATGCATGTGTGCTTGCACTTTATCGAGATCAGTATTTTGTATATTACATTTTCTATGACAAAAAATAATATAAAAAAAACAAATAACATTTCTCACATACTAAATATAATTTTAATATAAATAATAAATTAATGGGATTATTTAGGATAATGGAAATACACATTATTAGAGGTTTGTATAATTGAAAATGAACATAACAAAATATAATTCTATAGAATGCATAAATAAAAGTTAAAATAAATGCACATTAATACATGTTGGAATGCACAATAACGATGATGGTATTTTATATGTTATGTACTTTCAACAATAAATATATATAATATTAGCCATACATATTAAAATACTTAATATATTTTTTATAATATAAATAATTAATTATTATAATTATTTAAGGTACCTCGGTTAACCGAATATTAAGGTTGAGTTTTATTTTGGTTGAAGCAAGTCATAAAAATGTTTCTGCTATAAGTGCACAGAAGTGTTAGACAGATTGCACTCTGATGACCATCAGATTTCACAATATTGACATTTTTTTATTATCGGAAGTTATTATTATTATTATTATTATTATTATTATTATTATTTTTATTATTATTATTATTATTATTATTATTATTATTATTATCTTTTTATATATTGTGAATGAACATTTTTATGGTTATTGAATAATATGAAATATATTATTTTTATTATTTTATTTTTATTTTTATGTATAATGGGTTCACCGTATGGTTGTATGAATTGCATCTTAGTGACTATTGGATTGCACAATATATAACGAAACTGCACGAACTAATTTTTTTGGTTCAAAATCTTAAATTTTGGTTCGATTGTTTGCATTACTTTAAAAACAACTCGGTTATCTTGTTTCGATGGTAGTTTTTTTTTTTAATTACATAACCGAAATAACCGGACGTCCGGTTTGTATAAAAAATAATATTATCACTTTTTTTTTTATATTTTTATGCAATGCTATTTTCAAATATTAAATAAACAATACTGTAATTAATCTAATTTAGTTAATTATAAATTTGACGCATAAACTAAATTATAATATATCAAAATATCATAAATTGCAATAAAGCCCTAGGACTTTTCAAATTCACAAATTATGTCTCCTTCATTCCAATGTCACTGCAATTCCAGATCTGAATCTACCACATGCACTGAACACGCACACACACGAACACGCACATACACAAACACACACACACACACACACACACACACGCAGATTTCTCTCAACCGCCGCTGACCACCGTGATAGGTGAGGAAGATCGACAATTCGCGATAGGTGCGGAGGAAGGGGGCCGCGTCGGAGTAGTCGGCGATGTCCGACTGATGGCGGCAACGGGCTGAGACCTTGGGCGTGGCCAAGTCACGGCGAACGGCGAATGGTGCTCATGGTGGTCTGGCGGGGTTACGACGGAGGTCGACGTGTGCTTCGGGTGGTCAGGTGAGGATCGGTAGTGTGAAGGTAAAGACAGTGAGGTGGTGAGAGATGACGGTAGAGGGCTGTAGCGGGCGGCGGAGGATATGCAGGTACAGGCGGAAGGCGGCTGCACGACGAAGCTCCGGTGGCCGGAATGTGGGCGCGAAACGCACTGGCGGAGGGCGGCTGCACAGATGTTGGCGGAAGGCGGTGGTTGTGTTGTGGAGTGGTGGCTGGCCTGCCGGAAGTAGGGTGGGCACCATCCAAGAAGGTCCGAGATTTGACCTATCCTGGTACCTGTCCTGGTTTTTTGAACCGGTCCGGGACGACACCCCGTCCCAAACGGATCGATATCAATCGGGACCAGGACAAAACGAAAAAAAAAATGTTCAAACTTCAAACTATTCCTTGTTTCACTTAAAAAAAAAAAAGAAAAAAATAAAACTACTTTGATTCCATTCAAAGTTGCAATCAACTAATTAAGCTGCAATCAAGCATTGAAGCATTCTGCATTCAAAAAAAAATATTTTTTTATGAATTAATGTATAATATAAATTTGCAACAGAAAATATTATATATAGATTGAATTGAAACACCATTACACCAACTGCAAGTTGAAAAAAAATATCACACATAAGTATTTGTTTTTATTGAACGTCAAATGACACTAGGAAATTTGCAAAATAAATTGTTATATATTTTTTTTTTTTGAACATCAGATGACACCAACAGAAAATATTTTTGCATTGTACACCATTAATTTATATTTATGTTGCAAGATATTATAAATAGATTGAATTGAAACAGAAACAAAAACACCATTACACCAACTGCTAGTTGAAATATAGTTAAATATAATACTAACATAAATATAAATTAATGTATAATATATATATATATATATATAATATTTTTGTACAAAAAAAATAAAACGGGACAAACGGAACAGTTCGAGAAAAAAATATTAAAAACCGATACCGACATTGTTTCAATCGGTTCGGTACCGGGAACGGTACGAAAATTTTAAAAACCAATTGGAACCCTATTTTTTCGGAACGGGACCATTTCGGTCTGGTTCGGGATCGGAAAATCCGGTCTTTTCGCCCACCCTAGTCAGAACACTGCGTACGTGTGTGTGTGTGGATAGTGCGTATTCAGCGTGAAGGTGAAGGAGAAAGTGGAGTTGAGGAAAGAGACATGTGGGGTGAAGATGTTTGGTTAGTGGGTCCCACATTATATATGTGTATTGACCAACTTACCCTCACTTATTGGTCAAATACACATATTTGACCACAACTTGATCATATAATTACCAAATTGTCATTAATGATTGACCATAGTTTGATTTCATCATAACCATTGATATGGTTAATCCCATTGTCCACACTTATTCTTGTTTCTTTCACTATCTACCATTCTCATATGATCCTAACTCTATATATATATATATGTGTATATATATATATATATATATATAGGATGTGGTTCAAATGAGAACCAAGTCCTAGCGTGAGAACCGTGAGAACCGCTATTTTTAATTGTATGTAGTGCTATGATTAATTGTGTTTTAGTGCTATTTTTAACTAGGATGTATTTGATTAAAAATAGCAACAAATTTTTATTAGCTTTTATGAAAATGATAGCACCATGTAATATTAAAAATAGCATCATACACAATTAAAAATAGCATCAAATATGGTTCTCACGGTTCTCACACCAGACATAGTTTTTATTTGAACCAGCCCCTATATATATATATATAGGGTTGGGTTCACATGAGAATGGTGCATAGTGAAAGAAATGAGTATACATCGTGGCCATTTGATCAAATGATCTACCGGCTAAAAAAATTTCATAGGTTGACACTTATTAAGGGTAATATTGGTATTTTGCACATCCTAATTCATCAGATTATTTCATAAGTGGGCCCCACATTAGAACTCTCCAATCGCCGCCGATCTCGACGGAGCCGCCACCGCCATCCTGCGGCTTCTTCACCACCACGTCAGAGACGAACACACACTACACACACACCTCGACCTCCGCCGCACAACGCCGCCACCACCACTGCATCACAAACTCCGGCCGACTCTCCAATCAACTCCGCACTCCGCCCCGCTATCTCCAGTCGACGGCGTTTTGTGAAACATACTCGGAAGTCTCGCTGCCGAAAAATTCAAAGCTATCTCCTCTTGCAATTTCAGTCTCCGTCATCGCCTGAAATCCGGTCGTCCCCCATTTCCAGTTTCCGCCGTCGTCTGAAATCCGGTGGTCCTCAACTTCCAATCGCCACCGTCCTCTGAAACATACTCGTCGAAAATTCGACGGTCGCCGGCGCCACAGATCTCAGCCTCCGCCCCCGCCCACGTGCTGCGATTTGTTACCGCCTCTTCCTCGCCGGACGAAATAAAATGCCACATCTGCAGCGGAGGTTGAATGGTGAAGAGCAGCCATTTGTGTACCTTAAATTGTGGGGCTCAAAGTTGAAAATTTGATAAGATTAAAGGGTTTAATTGCATTTCAGATAATTTAGTTATATTTCAATTTAAACCTTGGGCCAAATCTATAATTTATAATAAATACATAAAAAATTATTTTTTTAATATATATATATTTATAAATATATGTATATTATTATGTGCTTTAAATAAAAAATAATATAAAAATATTAAATAAAAAACTATTAAACTACTAAATATAATTTTATGAAAAAAAAATAATTAATAATTTTATTAATTAGGTGCATAAAAAAATAGCTGCAATGCACGCTAGTGATTGTCGAAATGCATATTAGTATTAGATCAAATGCACATTAATACATCGGATAATGCACATTATTAAAGTGGTGTGTATTTTACACTTATATTAAATTTTTAGTATGTTCTGTCTAGATTCGTCTTTAATTTAGAAAGAAAAATAAAACAAATAACATATTTGATCGAAATATATAAAAAAAATATATATATTTTATATCATATATATCGTTTATTTCAACAAATAATAATGTAAAATATTAAATAAAAAATATAAATACTAAATATAGTTTTAGTATATAAATAAATTAATAAATGCTTAATAGTGATAATTAAAAAATAAACACTATTAAAATATTCTAATATTAAAATGCACATAAAAAATATCCGCTCAATCGATTGAAAAATAATACTAGACTAAATGCACATTATTTTATTTGGAAATCATCTTTTATTTTGGTATTTCATATATTATGTATTTACAGTAAAAAACTAATGTAAAATATTAAATCAAATTATTCAAATATTAAATAATTTTTTATATTATAAGTAATATAAATTATTTATAATAAATACGGTAATTTGGTTGGGTAACAGTTCGGTCGGTACAGACGCACAATAGCGACGAACTATTGCACATTGGTGATAGAGATATTGCACATTAATGTGTAACAGGCCGCACATCAGTGATCAAAACTGAAATAATTATATTTTTGTATCCAACTTTATAGGTTAATTTTCAAATTTAAGTTATTTTGTCTTCGATAATTTCAACTGAATAAAGTTATTTTGATAATTTTTGAAATTTATATATTTTGATTATTTCAATCAAAAATGAAATTTTGATATATATGAAAAATATTATTATTATATTTTTATATATTGCAAGTGCACATTATGATTATATGGATTGCACACTAATGACTATATGATTGCACAATATCAAAAAATCAAGCAAACCTATATTTTCGGTTCGAAATTATATATTTCGGTTCAATTATTATTTTATTTTTTTCTTCTTTAAAAAACTTAGTTATTTCGATTTTGAAGTCACATCTATTTGTTAAAATAAGTGAAATAAGCAAACTACCTGAAAATTATTATTATTATTATTATTATTATTATTATTATTATTATTATTATTATTATTGTTATTATTATTATTTTTATTAAAGCAATTTGTCAGGACTATTCGGCGAAAGTTCTTTAAAAACTCGCTTATTTCGGTTCAGTGTCAGTTATTCTTTTTGTAAAAATGTCATTTATTTTCACAATAAAATATAAAAAATGTTAAAATTTTAATTATGTTTTGATTAATTACAAATTTAACCATGAACTCAATGTTAGATATTTTAACATTTATAAATTGCATATTGGACCCTAGGAGTTACCAAATTTTCAAAATTGAATACCCTAATAGTTATTGAATTCTCACTTAAAACACACAACCCCTCGGTCTGAAAACTACACCCCCGACTGCAGCCACCATCGCGCTAGTCCGGTACCGCCACTGCAGCCACCGTCATCTCTTCACAAGCACTATCTCCGGCTCTGTCATCTTCACTCCAAATTATTGTTATTTTTTTTTTCTCACCAGACTCGGATCGAGCAAAGATGGCGGCGAGGAGGTCGGATGCGACGATGCGGCGGAGAAGACGAAGGCTCGACCGAGTTGAGTCCAGCGGGATCTAGCCGGCGCGGCGGTTTTCGGGTAGGAGCGCGACTCTGCCGGTGGAGAATACTACCCCCAGAGCGCTCAAAGGATGGCCAGCTCTATGTTGACACAATAGCCGTCGGTGGTAACATCATCAAAGCTCGTCGGCGGGTGGAGGAAGTGGCCGACGCCGGCAGAGAAGGTAGAGATGAAGCCGGATTTTGCGGCAGTGATCTCGGCACTCGGCAGAGAGTACGGAGAATTGGTGCGAGAGGGATGCGGCGGGTGTAGCGGTTGGCGTCGGGCGGCGACGGCGGCAACTGACGGCGGCGGGTGGTAGTAGGTGGTGGCGGACTTGATTTCCGGTGGGGGGAACTCAAAGGACGGGCACAATTTCAGCAGATTCAGAATATGTGTGTGAGAGAGAGAAAAATGAGGGTTAATCATGATGAAGTGGTGGGGCCTACTGGGTGATGAGTTGTATTATTATGTGTATTGTACCCTTACTAAGTTGGTAAATATGTACATTTGACCACAATGTGTATGTTAAATTATCATCTTGCCATTAATGATTGACCATAATTTGACTTAATCATAACCATTGCTATGATGTATCCAATGATCCAGATTTATTCTTATTTCTTTTACTATCTACCATTCTCATATGATCCTAACTCTATATATATATATATAACACTACTTCCTTTATATACTCAATACTCAAACAACCAAAACAGAGGACCAAATTGTACATTCCTCATCGTATTCGTTTCTGTTGGGCATAGGACATGTTACGTTGTTAATACCATTTGGTTTAATTAGGCCAGCTTGGTTAATAATCAGACTCCTCGTTATTTCAAACGCTCTTCTTATTTATACATACACATTCAAGACAGAGTTAGGTGTATGCCGCTCAATTGAGTGACATAGACCAAGTAGATCCATCCAACATGGTGGAAATTAAATTAAAATAAATCAAAAAGAAAAAAAAAAGAAAAAAAAAACTAAACAACAACGTCGTCTGCTTCCTCCTTTTCTTCCTCTTGAGCATTAACCGAGTTCTTGCAATGAGCAATGGCAGCTTGAATCGCGGCCTGTAACTCCTCAACTGTGCTATCAGTTTTATGATAATAAGCTCTGACTAACAAAGGCCCGCTATTCGCAGGCGAAGTTGTTATTGAGACGGGCGCAGATGAGAATTCGCTTCTCCTCCCTCTCAACACTAAATCCTTCCTTCTCTTCACTCTCAAACTCCCCGAATATGCATTGAAGGATGCCGGCTGCCTTAGGAACTCATGATCAAAGGAATCATTATTAATGGTTTTATTCTTGCCGGCTCTCTTGTGCCTAAAGGGATTCATGGCAAACGGTTTAACCAGTTTGTTGACGATGTTGAATCTTGATTTCCTAATTTTCCCATCGTTCTTGTCGTCTTTTCCCATGCAATCGTGTTCCCGATGGTGTTTCCGCCATTTGGAGAAAATATGGGAAAAGGATCTCGATTTTACCCTCTCCTTTCCCTCCAAAATACGGCAATGTTCCTGGACGTGAAAGTCGTCGATTTTGTTGTTGTTGTTGTTGTTGTTGTTGTTGTTATTGTCGTCTGTATCGAGAGTAAGGGTGAAAGTGCTGTCAACGGAGTTGGTGGAGGAGGAGGAGGATCGGTGGTTTGGGAGGCTGTGGAGGGGTAGCATGTGACCATGGAAGAAGATGTCGTCTGCATCAACGGGTAAAAGGGTAAAATCATCTTTTTGATTGTTAGTCAGGGCTAGGAGGGAGTTGTTACTGAAGGAGAATTCAGGGGAGGATGTGCTAGAAGGTGTTGGGGAGTGAGACACTACTTGATGTTGTACTGACTGCTTCGCGGGTTGTACGTCTGCTTTGACTTGGTACTTCTCTTCATCTTGACCTGCTTTTGATTCATCAATTTGCGGTTCCATTGTTTGTTTTCTTCTTTTTCTTTTTTCTTGGGATGACAAGGATAATGAGAAACTTGATGACTCTCTTAAGAAGCTAATAAGCTATGTTGTGCATGCAATCAACATATATGTAGTATGTATGGATTTATGTAAATGTGTGTGACTCTTTGTTTTCATATATAGGGTAGTCATGTGAAGGCAAAGGGGACTTGAAGGTGATGTGGAGTCTAGGTAGTGAGTGTTTGTGTGTGTGTAGGGTCTTTATGAAAGAAAACAACAGCCACTTATATTAATAGTGGTTTATGGGAAAGCTGAAGTGCACAACAACGATTTTGTCCAAAAGGCATCCTGTTCTTACTTTGTTTCATTTTGTGTCTAGACAGACAATATATAAAATATTGTGTTCTTTTTTTTCCATTATTTTATACATGATGAAAATTAGAACTCGTGAATTGTTGGGGAAAAAAGATCGGAAAAGATGATATCTCGTGTGTAAAAAGTAATTGTGACAATAAGATTTTACGGAAAACTTTGGTGCATGACAGATAGTACTTAAAAAATGACAAATGAAGATGTATAATGGAGTATAATTTTAAAGGAATTAAGTCCTCCACTTTAAAGCTTTAGTCGAAATATAACCATTTTATATACTGCGGAAGAATATTATTTAAATGTATCGGATCTTCGGGGGCTGGCAAATAAAGTGCGGTGTTTGGAAATCTTAGTCAAACTTCGTACCTATCTTTACTTCAAGAAGAATCTTCAATATGATTATTTTAGGGACACTACCATGTTATGTATTAGTATAAAATGCATATATAATGGTTGAGATACAAAGTTATTTAGTAGACCATTTGATTATGAGTTCGATTATGTATATTAAATTGCCCACGGGTGAAGAGGCCGTGGAAATTTCTAACACTTGTACCAACAGCATAAAAAAATTCGAATCGTTGCCATATTCTCCAAATCTTTCTTCATCTTCTATCCGAAAGAATACAAAAGAATTCGTTTATTGTCTTTTGTTTAATTAGTTTTTTACTCTCATCTCCACCATATTTGTCGATTTGTGTTCCATTGAGAAATGTAACATTTAAGAATCTTTGCATATTTTGAATACTTGTTAGTACATAATTGTTTCTTAGATAGATTCAATTATTTGATTCAACTATTAATTTAATACATTCACGATGTTTATCAATTGTGGTCCGTTAATTTGATTCAACTATAATTTTAGTGCATCAAGTTGCGATTATTATCAATTTTAATCCACTTTATCCCACTAGGTAAAAGGTCCATGTCAATAATAACATGTCAACTCCACAAATATTTTGTATTCTTCATATAATATTATATTAATACAATAGTATTATTTTTTATTTTGTTATGCACACAGACAAAATTTGGAGTTCTCAACTTCATTATGATTATGCATTTTTTATTATTTATATAAGAAATTAATAGATAAATTTATGAAATCACAGTTTATTATATAACAATAATAATATATGCAATAAAAGATGATACGCAGGTCAGGTTAATTAAACAACGTCAACAAGTAAAACCCTAGAAGTTAGATCAATATTATATATGAACTTGATCCATTAATAATGCCTCATTTCTTCACATGATTAGGAGGGATATTACAGTCATTCACTTATTTTGTGTTTGCTTTCATTGATTACATCCCCTAGGATATCTTGTAGCGCGAGATTAAGTAAGATAGAATCAAAAAAATGAAGGATAACTATGTTACGTCACTTTTCGTAACGAACAGGGCTGAACGCACACGCCTCGAACAACTTTCGTCCTTGAGCTCCGGTGACCTGCAATATGCCGGAAGGGGGTCCCATTGAAAAAATCTCCGACACTCAAGTCAAGACTCACTCAATAACTGTATATTGAATTATGTAAGTAAAAAGTGTAGAATGCGATAATAGATGAAGAAGAACCGTCACCCTTATACAAGGTAGATATCTTGGTGCCCAAGAAAGTCATTATTAGGGAAGAGACCCAACCATATCCTACTTCCTAACTTACTGCATCTCTATCTAGGCAATAGTCTTTTGAGCGAGTGATTATTTCCTTCTTATTAGGATTCTTTCTCCTTTTACTGTTCAACTCATAGATCCTTAGGTCGTAATTTCGACCTCCTGACCTGTCTATTGTGGCCTATCCGAGGTCGAATCTTACATTGTCTCATGGTTTAACCTGACGTCACTCTGAGTTCTAACTCGACCACCTACTGATGCCTAACCTGCCCTCAAATCACACGACCTCGATACCTTGAGGTCGGTTGCATTTTTGGGCTCTTGAAGGTCGATACCCCAGGTCATATATCTTCACGTCGATCGATACCTTAGGACCATGTACGAGTTAATAGACTGGGTAGCTTACCTTTACATAGCCGAACTTCCTGCTCAAGACGGTCTACGGAGCTTATTTTGACTGCTACATCATCTAGCTCTCCCATTTCAGAACGAGCTGGCTGGACTTTTGGTGAAATGGAATTTTGTGCTTAGGCCTTTGCATCTGGCTTTCTTTCTGATTTAATGTATCAAATAATCCTAGGAGAACGTGAAACGCTAAAAAATGTTGGTTAAGGAATATTATTTTCCATGAAAATAGGTAAAAAAATGAGTGTTCACCCATCAAATTTGAATAACCGAGTCACCGAAAATCATCGGTTGAAGTATTCATTCGGAAGCTACGCATTGCCGCAAATTTGGAATCTTCATCGATATTTTTCTGACCAATAAAGGTCTGATCGATGATCGGGATTTACCGTTAGATTTCTTAATAGAAGATCTTTCTTGAAATATATGTTTTCCAAAAATACGACGGTTGGATCTCCAATGGCATTTCAAAAGGATGTACTACGCACTTCTTTAATTTTGTCAAACCTTTGAAATTGATTTAACATAGTTTGAGAGATTGTATGAATAAATTAAACATGGTGTTGGATAGATCAAGTCGAGAGATCCAAAATGATATATGATTTTTTGAAATTCACTACTGGCGTACGAGCGATGAGCGGTGGCTAGTGGTGGCCGGCGGTGGCGAGATGGCCGGATCTTCAATTCTTGTATGTTTTTAATTTAGTTACCTATTTTTTAGTTATTTTTATTATATACATGTGTTTTATATTAAATACAATATAAGTTTTGAATGAAATAAAATAAATAAAAATTTAAATAAAAGTAATGGTATAATAAGTATTTACGCATATACGTAGTGTGTTGATGATGGGTCGTCAACGATTATAGAAAACGTTTATAAGAAGGTTTAATCGGGGGTTACTGTTAGAAAATGGGTATAAAAATATACGGGAATCCTACGAACTGATATGTATTTTTTCAATTCTTACAAATAATCAAAAAAATTAGAAAATTACAATCGAACTAAAAAATAAATTACAACCAAAAATAAATTACAACTGGAAAAAAAAAATTGCACAAAGATTTTAGCCGAGGCGAGTAAAACTCTTTCCGCAAGAAGAATACGCCCCGTGTGGCTGCTAACGGTTCAGACGTAACTTCCCCAAAGATACAATGACAAACGTCTCTAAATTTGTAGCACACCAGATTTACGAGCTCCGGGGAACTAGAACAGAGTCGAGAATTGAGTATTAAAAAAATTTAAAAATATATATTATTTTCCCCTTTCTCTATTGATGGGGTTCGGTCGAAGCTCTCCGTTCAAAGTAAGATGGATTTATTGAAAATAAATGCTGGACCGATCATGAGGGAAATGGCTAGTAAAACGAAGGAAGTCTTGAGTGTTTTATTGTTGAATTTCAAGAGAAGACGTAAGGAAACACCGACTGAAGGCAAATTGATGAATATTCTTCAAGTTGATGGGCCAGATTGTTCGCATAAAGATTAATCTACGGGATTGAAGACATAACTTCATCCATGTCATGTGGCCCAATTAAAGTGTCCATTACTTGTCCATTTTCAGCATTTTTGAGACCAAAATGGCTCTTTAGTTATCTTAGAAGTCAAAAGGTCATTCAAACCTCATGTAGGATTCATTATGTGGTCAAAACTATGTTTTTAGTGCTTAATGAGTCCCAAAAACGGGATTAACTCATTAGCACCATTTGTAGCATTTAAAAAGGCCATTTTATGTTTTAATGAATATTATGAATATTGCTGAATATTAAAAATCACTTTTGTGAGTTGAATTCTCTTTTGTAGAGTTTCAAATGTTTTATGAACTTACCAAGATACTTGAGCAAGATCTTGTGGCGTTCACCATTCCGAGGTTCCTAGCTGATTATATAGCTAACGGGTCGAGGTTTTCAAGCTCTAGGTACGATCAAACTAGATCTCCGATCTGGGATTCCGCTGCCTACATATACGTTTGGTTCTTGGATCAATATATCCAATGAGTCTCACGTGCTATCCGTATCTGTTTGGTATCAGAGCAATCTGGTATTGATATGATTTCTATCTTTTTTACATTGCTTTGTATCGAAAAAAATAAAAAAAGAATGAAAAAAAAATTTAAAAAAAAAATCCTTGTATTTTTCTACGAGGATTGTTAAAAAAAAAGAGAGAGAGAGAGAGAAAAATCTGTTCTTTCAAAAAAAAAAATGTGCAACAAGGAGTGGAAGGATCTCATGCAATCAAGTTTCCAAACTTTTGAGCGGATTGAAAAAAAGATGTTTCGTATGAAGATCAAGTTGCCACCCAAATCTTCCGAGTACTTGGCCGCTGTACGTTGGGCGAACCACACGGAGACGCGCACGGAGCCGCGAAGCGGGGGGCTGTACGTGGACAGCACGCCCCAAGGTGGGGGCGTGGCACTATCGAGCAATTCTAGGGGTAAGGGCAATGAAGGTAGGATCGCCAATGAAGGTCGCAAGGAATACTCATTCTTGTTTGAGTTTCCGTGATTCTCTGAAGATGTGGAGGCCACCAAACTCGTGGACGAGCAAGTGTCAACCGAGTACAAAGATCCACCTTTGGTTGAAGAAGAGTTCAAAGATGTGTCGGAGTCATTGGAGTATGATTGTCATCCTATTTGGGACGACAATATTGATGATGTTGTGGTGGAGGTCGATGAGGTCCACAAGGAGAAGACACCCAAGTTCGAAGAGGTCCTATGTGATGTTGTGCCAATGCATGCAAATCATATACTTTTGGATTCGAGGACGAATCAATTTGAAGAAGAAGGGAATGATGGGGTTCGGTCGAAGCTCTCCGTTCAAAGTAAGATGGATTTATTGAAAATAAATGTTGGACCGATCATGAGGGAAATGGCTAGTAAAACGAAGGAAGTCTTGAGTGTTTTATTGTTCAATTTCAAGAGAAGACGTAAGGAAACACCGACTGAAGGCAGATTGATGAATATTCTTCAAGTTGATGGGCCAGATTGTTCGCATAAAGATTAATCTACGGATTGAAGACATAATTTCGTCCATGTCATGTAGCCCAATTGAAGTGTCCATTACTTTGTCCATTTTCAGCATTTTTGAGACCAAAATGGCTCTTTAGTTATCTTAGAAGTCAAAAGATCATTCAAACCTCATGTAGAATTCATTATGTGGTCAAAACTATGTTTTTAGTGCTTAATGAGTCCCAAAAACGGGATTAACTCATTAGCACCATTTGTAGCCTTTAAAATGGCCATTTTATGTTTTAATGAATATTACTGAATATTAAAAATCACTTTTGTGAGTTGAATTCTCTTTTGTAGAGTTTCAAATGTTTTAAGAACTTATCAAGATACTTGAGCAAGATCTTGTGGCGTTCACCATACCGAGGTTCCTAGCTGATTATATAGCTAACGGGTCGAGGTTTTCAAGCTCTAGGTATGATCAAACTAGATCTCCGATCTGGGATTCCGCTGCCTACATATACGTTTGGTTCTTGGATCAATATATCCAATGGGTCTCACGTGCTATCCGTATCATCTATTTTTATTTTCTGCCGTATTCTTCTCTTTTCGTATTGTGATTTCTCTATCTTCTTCTATCCTCTTCTCCAAATGAAATGAGTCCGTATTTATAGAACTTGGAAACATAATCTTAATTTGGTATTAGAGGTGGGTGCATTAAAAGCCAACTTGCACTGTCAAATTTGCAGGCGCCATCAAATCCTCTGACAATATGGCAGGCCCTCATTAATGCTCTGACAAAATACATTAATGCTCTGATTAACCACAATTACACTCAACTACAACAATCCCCCACATGAGTGTAATTTATATATAATATACTATTGTGCTCAATCCTCACAAAACTCTATTGCATCAGAGAAGGTAGCTTTTGGCTTTGAACCATTCTTTGTAAACATTATCGGATGCACTGGCGGACTAGTAGACATGATGCCTTGAACTATTCCTCCATAGTGTACACCGGGTCAATGACATTTACACAATAGAGTCTTAACTCCATTCCGTTCTATTGTTGTGTCCGTTTTGGCCATGGGCAACACTTTGGATTCATAAGTGTTTACATTTGAAGCGACCCTCAATTCACACTTATATAGATGACCTCCCTATCAAGAGTATCCTGCCATACTCCACGTTTACAAGGTTAGGGATTCATTAAAAGTCCACATGACTTATCCTCACTACAATCGACAGGTTATCTTGCACTTGGAATGCTCTAGGGAATAGCTTTGGACATTCATATGTTCCAAGTGCTCAACTAAATTTTCATAGCTTAGTTTTCCCTTTGAACCAAGTTCGTGGGATCTCCACTCATCATGGTAGGGTTACCACTATAATCATTCTTTACATTGTGGATTTTTAAGCCCATTCCCTCTAGCAATACTCCCAATTGATCTCTATTCAATCCTTTCGTTATAGGATCAGCCAAATTTTCCTTAGACTTCACATAGTCAATGGAAATAACACCATTTGTGATCAATTGGCGTACGGTATTATGTCTACGACGAATATGTCTAGACTTACCGTTATACAAGTTGCTTTGCGCGCTACCTATAGCAGCTTGGCTATCACAGTGAATCATCATAGGCGGCAAAGTCTTATCCCAACATGGAATATCGGATAAAAAATTTCTAAGCCACTCGGCTTCTTCACCAGCTTTATCTAAAGCGATGAACTCCGATTCCGTCATTGAATGAGCTATACACGTTTGTTTTGTGGATTTCCACGAAACAACCCCTCCTCCAATACAAAAAACATATCAGCTAGTGGAGTGAGAATCCCTCGATTCTGATAACCAACTTGCATCACAGTACCCTTCAAGTACAGCTGGATATCTAGAGTATTTTAGCCCGTATTCAAGGGTGTACCTCAAGTACTTAAGTACCCTTCTCAAAGTATTCCAGTGCTCATGACTGGGATTGCTCGTGAATCTGCTCAACTTACTCACCGGATCTGCCATGTACATCAGACTCCCTATTATCCGTGAATATTCCAACTGAGCCACTGGTTGACCTTTATTTGTTACCAGATTTATACTAAGATCAAGGGGTGTCTTACACATATGTCTAGACTGTCCACCGTCATAGGCATTAACTTTCTTGAGCACTTTCTCTACATAATGAGATTGTGACAAGACAATTCCATCATGGGTTCTAATAATCATTATTCCAAGCATAACATCAGCCAAACCCATATCTTTCATGTCGAAATTTCTTTTCAACATTCCTTTCGTATCCATGATCACTTCATGGCTACTCCCCATGATCAACATATCGTCTACATATAGACATACAATCACAAATGTATTTGATGTACCCTTGACATGAACACATTTGTCACATTCATTGATTTCGAAATCATTTGACAACATCACGTCATCAAATTTCAAATGTCATTGTTTCGGAGCTTGTTTCAGTCCGTACAATGATTTGATCAATCTACACACCTTTCTCTCTTGTCCAGGTACAACAAACCCTTCAGGTTGTTCCATGTATATTTCTTCTTCCAATTCACCATTCAAAAATGCCGTCTTGACATCCATTTGGTGATTCTCAAGATTATGCAACGCAACAATCGAGAGAAGCACTCTTATCGACGCTAAACGCGTAACTGGTGAATAGGTATCAACGAAATCATATCCTTCTTTTTGCTTAAAGCCTTTGACCACCAATCGTGCTTTAAACTTATCAATCGATCCATTAACTTTATATTTCTTCTTTAGGATCCACTTGCATCCTAAAGGTTTACAACCATCAGGGAGATCAACCAACTCCCATGTATGGTTCTGCATAATGGACTCGATTTTGCTATTTACAGCTTCTTCCCAGAATGGTCCATCTGGGCTGGACAAAGCTTCCTTAATGGAAGTCGGTTCACCGTCCAACATGTACGTAATAAAATCAGGTCCAAACATTTTTGCCGTTTTTACCCTTTTACTACGTCTTGGTTCTTCATCAGTACCATCTGGTACAGAACCACTAGTAGTTTCATACGTTCTTTTATTAGAACTAGATTCTGCTATTTCCTTCAGAAGAAAAACATTCTCAAAGAATATAACATTCCTTGACTCAATCGTGGTACCAACAGATACCTCTGGATTTTCTGATTTATGAACCAGAAATCTATATGTTGTACTATTGTACGCATATCCAATAAATACACAATCGACCGTCTTTGGCCCGATTCGCATTTGTTTTGGTTCATGTACTGAAACCTTAGCCAAACACCCCCACACTTTCAGGTATTTATAAGACGGCTTACGATTTTTCCACATTTCGTAAGGAGTCTCATATTTCCCTTTAGGTGGTATTTTATTCAGGATATGATTTTCCGTTAAAAAAGCCTCCCCCCACATCTTTTGGGGTAGTCCCGAATTTATCAACATGGCATTAATCATTTCTTTTAACATACGGTTCTTGCGTTCAGCAACACCGTTCGACTGTGGAGAATAAGGGGCCGTTGTTTGATGAATTATGCCATATTCAATATGTTCAAAAGGAGCTACATACTCCCCACCCCTATCACTTTGGATTATTTTAATCCTCTTTCCGAGTTGATTTTCAACTTCGGTCTTATAGATTTTAAATGCTTCCACAGCCTCGTCTTTGCTTCTTAACAAATATAAGTAGCAAAACCTTGTGCAATCATCGATAAAAGTTACAAAATACTTTTTACCGGTTCTTGTTTGCACATTTTTCATATCACATACATCAGTATGGATCAAGCCTAATGGTTCAGTACTCCTTTTCACCAAGTGAAAAGGCAACTTAGGCATTTCTGCTTCAACACATATTTCACATTTCTTATGTGATTCAATTTTAGAATTAGGAATTAATTCTAAATACATCAACCGTTTAATCGCATATAGATTTATATGTCCCAATCTAACATGCCATAAATGACAACACTCAACAGTATAAACAAAAATAGGCTTTTCAATTTCATTAGCAACGGTTACACGGCACACAGCCATTACATTCATTTTGAACAAACCCTTGTTCGATATATCCACGACCAAGGAATGTTCCGAACTTGCTAAGAACAAACTTCTTAGCGTCAAACACAAGTCTAAATCCATGCTCAACAAGAAGAGATCAAGAGACCAAATTCTTGCGGATGTCTGGGACATGCAGAACATCCTTAAGCTTTAACTCCTTTCCAGAAGTAAACTTCAGCATCACACTGCCCACTCCAGCCACATCTGCAACACCCCGCTACTTAGGGCCAATTTTTCGCAAATTCTGTCTTTCGAAAACGCTTATAAATTTTTCGAAATCGTTTGCAAACTATCTCGGGATGCTACTGTAACGCCCCGTTTTATTTTTAAAAATTTATCGAATTAATTAACAAAAATCAGAGTTTTTTTTTTAAAGTCCAATTTAAAACTTTTATCGAGAAACAGCCGCTACTTACTAACAACAACAATCAACACACATCCAACAATTCAAGGAACCTATACATGCTCGAGCTAACGATATAACAAATCCCATAAAACATAAGTCTCAAAAACCGTTTCAAAAGGTCTAGCATTATTCAAGGTTCAACCAACTTAACATAGTTCGAAAAGTGAAAGTAGTAAACAAATAATCCAAGTGCAATAGCAAATAAATAAATATCCAGTTTACACGGAAGCATAGGTTTTCAACACATAATGACCACCATCTCGCTCATCCTAGGCCACCGCCAGCTCGTCTCAACCTAAAACAAAGGAAGAGAGAAAACAACAAAAAAATAATGGGGGTGAGCAACCAACAAGCTCACCATTATCTCACGATTATTCCGTATAATAATTTTACAAACAAGTAATCGCAGTGCACAATATCAATACCGGTATGCATAGAATTCATAGCCTAAACCCCCTACCCGGCCCTATCGCAAACCTCCTATGTACATAAAACAACCTTCCGGATATGACGGCATGGCTGTAACTGGAAACCTTCCCACCCCCGGATACAACGGTACATGGGATCCTTTCCAGGAGACAGTGAAGTTGAATTACCCCTCCGCTCTACACGGATTCGAGTAAATCAGACAATCCCCTCCGCTCTACACGGATTCGGGCGTCCACCTCCCGGATACAACGGGCAGGCGACTTCCACTGCTTTCGCATTCATCAAAAGGCACTATCGTTCGGGACACTTAGACTAGAGTTCTCATGCATACAATAATTTTCAAAAGAAACATTACACGAAATAATAAATGCGATAAATATGGAATACATCATAAATGTACCCACCTGATAGCAGCTACAATTCAAATCACAAATCTTATTACAAAAATCTGATTTTTCTCTCGCCGGAGAGCGTTCCATATTCTCTCGCCGGAGAGCTTTCAGTCGCTATTTTTGAGTGACCGTCTCTTGCAGAGGAATCCCATTTCCTACGCCGAGCTTCCATCTTTGCTTTGGTCCTCTTCACTTTAGTTTCAGTTTCTGTTTTCCGTTAGATTTCCCTCATACCGCAGCAAATTAGGGTTCAATGGGAACTCCGACTTGTGTGGGGCAAGATGAAGAACTCTCTCAAAAATTACAGGGGTTCTCACTCTTAGAAAAGGAACACACGCTTATAGACATCCGACAGGACGATATCAAAATTAGTGCAGACGAGTGCAAACGGAGCCTATTCGGCAGAATAATTGGTGATCGGAAAACCAGCTGGATAGGGGTTAAGCGCGCGATGAGTAACATCTGGAGGCTCACTCAACCTCTTGAAGTCAAGGAATTAGGGCTCAACTACTACCAATTTATCTTTCAAGGAGCCGATGACAAGGAGAAGGTAGCAAAGGGAGTCAACTGGACTTTTGAGAATCAATACTTGGTACTTTCAGAATGGAAGAGGGGTCTCTCTCACACAGATCCCACATTTCAAGAGCCCAAGCTATGGGTTCAAGTGTTCAACGTTCCGCTGGATTGGCTGAGTACAGAGGTAGGTTTGAAAATTGGGAAAGTTTTTAAGAGAACAGAAAATGTTGTGATAGTGGGAGCAGGAAATCATGGAGGAAAGGTTATGCGTTTGCTAGTCACAGTCGACCTCACAGAACCTCTACCTCGTTGTGCCAACCTTCGGCTAGATGATCAATTGGTGAGTGTATGCTTCAAGTACGAAAAGCTGGTTAACCATTGCCACTACTGCGGCCTTATTGGTCACCTGGATAGAGCATGTGCTGCGAGGTTAAACGACATACGTTCCAACTCTCTCCATGAAGGACAATTTGGTGCATGGATGAGAGCTCCAGAGAACAATCACTGGGCAGGTATGAACTCCCCAGGCTCACAAAGTCCTTCTGGTCGAGACAACCCTTCATCTCCAATACACTCTGAAACACCAAATACCTCACCTGCTTCTCCAAAACATGACAGCAACCAAATACTCCCAATCGAAGGTTCACCTTCTCACAAATTGCCAGCTTCAGAAGCATCTACATCCCAAACAAACAGTCCAATACCTCATACACCCTCAATAGCTATTCATGCCATACCAACCCCTCCAAACATAATAGCCGAGGACAATATTCACACCCTTCAATTGCAAAGTTCCAACAAAGATATGGAAATCGAAATACCTCAACCTTTCATCCCAATTAATACTTCTCAGCAATTAACTAAAGCCAGTTCCCATTACCCGGTTCCTAAAATGTGGAAGAGATCCTCATCCAGACTTGGGAGGCTTCAAAGAAAGGAAACTACAACTTCACCTGAGGAGGATCTTAAGCAAGGAAAGAGAACCCGGGAAACTTTTGATGAAGCAGCCAAAGAAGTCAGCCATAGCAAAGCTTCTCAGGAGGAGAATAAGAGACAAAAATCATATTCCAAGAAGGTGGGGGTGGCCAGCCTGGAGTGGCACCCAAGTGATCAATGCTAGCCGCGGTGTGGAATTGTAGAGGGCTGGGTGGGCCCTCTACAATTTCCCAAATCAGAGAGACCATTAAGGCTCACCATCCTGTTTTCATCTTCATTTCAGAAACAAAAAAAACAAATGGCTTTGTTAAATCTGTAGCTAGGAAGTTAGGATATGATGATAGATTAGCTTTTGTGGACCCAGTAGGTTTAAGTGGGGGTCTTCTTTTGTTATGGGATTCCAATGTAAATATTATTCAAATTATTAAGAAGCCTTTCTATATTGCTGTTGAATTTGTTATGGGAACAGCCCAATCTCAATGGGGCATTTTTGTTTATTTAAGCACCTGTAAACATACTAGAGCTTCTCAGTGGGAAGAGATGATTGCAGATAAGATTCATTGGGGCAGTAGCTGGTTTACATTAGGTGATTGGAATGATCTCAGGACTGCAAATGAGAAAGCAGGGGGTATCCAGAGGAGCAGTAGGAGCTTAACAGAGTTTAATTCTTTCATAAACAATATGGCTATGGATGAACTACCAATGCAGGGTTATCAATTCACTTGGTGCAATATGAGGCACGAAGAAGGATTGGTAGAAGAAAAATTGGACAGAGCATTTGCTTCTATGGAATGGATTCAAGCCTTTCCAAATGCAACAGTGTTAAACAAGGCCAGAAGTTCATCAGACCATTCAATGTTACTTCTGCACTTAGGTCAACAGCAGCACAACAAACCATCAAGGTTCCACTTTGATAAAAGGTGGATAGGAATGGACGGATACATGGAAATAGTTGAAGCAGCTTGGAATCAGCACACTGAAGGCACCCCTTTCTACAGGCTTAAAGAGAAGGTGAAGAGGACAAGGGCAGCATTATTAATCTGGAGCTCTCAACACAAAACACAGAATCAATTAAAGATAGAGGCATTGTCAAAAAGAATGGAAGCACTGAGAGAAGACAAGTCAGATGAATCTTGGGTTCAATGGAACAACACAAGGAAAGATCTTAATGCAGCCCACAGACAAGAAGAGATCTATTGGCAACAAAGGTCAAGGCTAAAATGGTTAAAGGAAGGGGATGGCAACACAAAATTCTTCCATGCATACACTCTCCAAAGAAGGAAGCTCAATGCAATCTCCAGACTTATTACAAATCAAGGCTTAGTACTTACATCCCAGAAGGACATTGAGGGTCACATCTCAGATTACTATTCTGATCTTTTCCACACTGAAGGTAGCTGGGATGGTGAATCTATAGTGCATCTCATCCCCAAAACCATTTCAGAAGACATGAACACAGACCTCATGAAACCAGTCACTGAGGAAGAAGTGAAAGCAGCCCTTTTCTCTCTCCACCCAGACAAATCACCAGGGGAGGATGGAATGAGTGCATTGTTTTACCAACACAGTTGGAATTTGATCAAAGAGGATGTCTTAGAGGCCTTGCTCAGTTTCTTCCACTCTGGAATGCTCTTGAAATATTGGAACCACACAATCCTGTCACTAATACCAAAAGTGCCTAACCCAGAAACCTTGAGCAATTTCAGACCCATCAGCCTATGCTGTGTGCTTTACAAAACTCTATCAAAGATCCTGGCTCAAAGACTAATGATCTGCCTCAACTGCTGCATAAGTCCCCACCAATCTGCTTTTGTGAAAGGAAGGCAGCTCATGGACAATGTTATCATAGCTCAGGAATCCTTCCACTTCCTCAATAGACATTCCACAGGCCCAAACTATTTCATGGCACTGAAGTTGGACCTCATGAAGGCTTTTGACAGACTCGAGTGGCACTGCATTCAAAGGATAATGATTCAAATGGGCTTCCACTTAGACTTCATTAAGCTGATAATGGTATGTGTTTCAACTGCATCAATCTCCTTTAAAGTTAATGGCAATGTGAGTGGCTACATCACACCTTCAAGAGGGGTCAGACAGGGGGATCCACTGTCCCCCTATCTTTTCATAATTGTAGCTGAGTTACTTTCAGCCATGATCACTAACTCTCATCTGCAAGGTCATATCCATGGTGTGAGACTCTCAAGAAATGGGCCTGCCATCACTCACTTGCTATTTGCTGATGACTCTTTGCTCTTCAGCAAAGCAGGGGTGGCTCAAGCTAGATATTTATTAACTCTTTTGGAGAAGTATAGGCTGTTCACTGGGCAGAGAGTGAACTTGCAGAAATCAGCCATATTTTTCAGCAAAAATACTCCTCAGACTTTGAGAGACAGGATCTGCAGTGTTCTCCAAGGAATAGTCCCTCACAGATCCACTAGGTACCTCGGGTTACCATTGGGAATTGGCAGGTCCAAGAAAGAGGTTTTCAACTACATATTGGAAGCAGTCAGAACCAAGCTTCAGAATTGGAAGAACAAGCTGTTATCAACTGCAGGCAAAGAGGTGTTAATCAAATCTGTCCTTCAGGCCTTGCCAATTTTTTCAATGACCTGCTTCAAGATTCCAGCTTCTATCTGCAAAGAAATCTCAAAACTCTGTGCTGATTTTTGGTGGAATTCTGGTGACCAAGGCAAAACTGGCATACATTGGAGGGCATGGGACAGAGTGACTCTCCCTAAACTCAAAGGGGGTCTGGGTTTTCTTGATATCACCCTGTTTAATGAAGCCTTAATCTGTAAGCAGCTTTGGAGGATTGCCACAAACCCCAACCTTTTGGTCAGCCAAATTCTCAAGGATAGGTATTTTCCTAATTGCTCCATTCTGAAGGCTGAAAGAACACAAAGAGGATCATGGTTATGGAATAGCTGGTTAACTGTGATGCCTTTTTTTGCTAAATGTGTGAAAGTTGAAATCAGGGATGGTTCATCAACAAGAATTGAAGATTTGAATTGGGTGCCAGAGTTAAAAAAGCCACACCCTTGTCTGATAGAAATTGCCAGGGGACATTTGATATGGGTGAAGGACTTGATTTCTAATGATGGGAAGGAGTGGAATACTTGGCTGGTGGATCAGGTCTTTGATGCTGAAGACAGCTCTGCAATTCTCAACATTAAAACTCTGAATCCATCAAGACAGGATAGGTAGCTGTGGGGCATCTGCCCTAAGGGTCAGTTTTCTGTTGCCATAACTTACAAGAACCTTGCAGCCAAGAAAATCATTCAGCTGGACATTCCTGAGTCAAGCTCAAGTGCCTTTAACAATAAGCTGCTATATAGCAGATGCTGGCAACTGAAAATCCAAGGAAAGCTTAAACATTTCCTTTGGAAATGCATCACTAACACTCTACCAACTTCAGTAAACTTGAGGAAAAGAGGAGTGGACATTACACCAATTTGCACAATCTGTGGAGATTTTCCAGAGACAGTAGAACACCTGCTGTTTTCTTGTTCAAGAGCAGCTCAGATATGGGACAAAGCTCAGGTGCAATGGGATGGGCTACAAAATCTGACACACTCCTTCAAAGCTTGGTGGAACCAAATCAGTTCAATCACACAGTTAGAGTTAGTGAAGGATAGAATCCAATTGTCCACCTACTTGCTGTGGTGGCTTTGGAAATCCAGAAATCATTGGGTGTTCAACAAATCTTTGATGCCGGACCACATAGTACTTGAAGCTGCTCATAAAGATTGGCTCGACTTCTCTTCAGCTGCCAGTGTTCCATTAGGCTGTGTTGTATAGATTTTGCGTGTCTGTTAGCTTTGGTTAGGTATTTTACTTTTCTTTTCTGTTTTTGGGATTATGTATTCTAGCTAGGCCTTATGGCAGTGGTGCGATACGTAGTTCTGTTTTTTTTCTTTTCTTGTTTTCGTCTTAGAGGCTCTAGGTACTTTCATTAGTACCTCTCAGTTTTATTTTTTTCCAGTTGGTAGGGCTTTGCCCATTGTACTCGAACTTGGTTCGCGCTTTTTAGTAATACTACTCCTATCGTTCTGGCAAAAAAAAGTTCAAATCACAAATCTTGAGACGAGGCAAGGTTCAACACCTCTCGACACCTACATTAAGTCCAGATACTAAGGTCAACACTTTAATCTAGACCTATGTAGCAAATTCACAAGTTGACTTAGCCGAACTCGGTTCGACCAAGTGGTTCGTGAAGTTCTGTGGATATGGGAACACTTGGACTTAGACTCGATCAAACCACATATTCGAGTTCACACAAAAGCAAGTGAAAGACAACAAACGAGCCACAAGCAAAACACATGGCACATTTGGTCATCAACACTTAACACATTTCAACATAGAAAAAACAATTTCTCAAAATTCACACTTGAATTAGAAGGCATATCAAATCAATGAGTTAGGTTCTGAAACTTTAACATAAATTTCAAATCCCAGTTCTAAGTAAGATCATCCAATTTCAGCTTCAAACTCCTTATGTATAATTTTATAAAATTCAAACAAGTTTTTCAGCAAAAATGAGTTTAAATTAAAAGCACATGATAATGGACGATTCAGGCCACGAAAGTTTTATCTAAAATTTTAAAGCATATTAACAGCAACATATAAAAATATCAGGCTTTAACACTCAGCAAGTGATTTTATAAAATTAAAACAACATTCAGCCAAGTATTGCACTTATAACAGAACCGACCTCAAATGAACTCTAAAATTTCTAAACTTTTTACAGCATGCTGAACATTACACAATAAGCATCTCCACAAATTTTCAGAATTTTTCAGCTTCAGCACAATTTATAACAATTAAAACAAAATCGGGCAGAAACACCAAATAAATCATTAATTCTACCAAACCCAGTTCAAAAATTTTAAAATTTTTTTACAACATATAATCATGCCTCAGACACAACATATTCGAAAATCAGCCAGAAAAGAACACTACACAATTACCTATGAATTTTACAAGAAACTGAACAGAATTCGAATTAATTTTTAAAAATAGCTAAACACCTTTAAAAATCATGCAATTTTACAGCAGCTACATACTCACCAAACAAAGCTGCTCCTAAAATTTCAAGGTAATCGGACCTGTATTCGATTTATAATGAATTTTTCAATCTAAACAGCAATTATAACTTTCGAAAAATCATAACTATCAATCTACAAGTCCGATCGACACAAGGTCAGCGCCATTGTGTTCGTAAAAATCCTAGGTTCCTAAATCCACAGCAACTCAACACTTTTAACGAGTTCTCGTTCGATTTGCACGAATCGACGAAATTCACATAAAATCACGACAATAATAAATAACATCAATAATATATCTTTGTATTCAATACACATGACATCAAAGAGCATATGAATTCGCAAGGCACGATTAACACATCAATGAACACAAAGATAAATAACAAAGGGGTCGAAGCTCGATACCGAGCGAGTAAGGGTTCGAACGGGGGAAGACGGCTCGACGGGCTCGACGGGGCTCGACAGCTTCGCACGGCTCACCGAGGAGAGAGCTGCGGTGGTCCTTCTCGGTTGCGGAGTTGCTGCGATGGCCGAGGCGGGCCGTCGGAAGTGCTGCTGCAGCGGAGGAGAGCTCACCGGGAAAAGGGGGTTCATCGGAAGTTGCAGCGGCTGAAGAGCTTGCGGGTTCTGCTCGTGGTGGCGCACCGGAGATCTGCAGGAGAGGAGGGCTCGCCATCAAGAACAATGAACAAGATGATGGCAACGGGATTCTTTCCTGTGGTGTTGCAGCGGTCTGGTTTTCTCGGGGAAGGCTTCGCCGGCGTGAGGAGGAAACAACAGCTCGTCGGAAAGAGAAACTTCACGTAGAGGGAAGAACTCAGTTAGCTGCTGATTCACGACGAATTTCGAGCAGGTCGCATTAACTCGTCGGAGGTGGGCCCTTGGTCTGCGACAGACGGCTATGGCGGCGGCTCGCGTGCAAGGCTTCGACGTGCTGAAGAAGATGATTGAAAATTTGCAAAGGAAGAGGGATTGCGAGATCGATCGAGCGGGAACAGAAAAAGAAACGAAAATCAGCGAGAGAGAACAAGAAAAAGAGACTTCGAGCGTGGGAGGTATAGCTGCGGGATTAAAAGTGTCGAGAAGGATAAATAGATACAAGGCATATATATATATGCTAGGTTAAAAAAAAAACAAAGATTTCTCCTCAAGAGTAGAAACGCACACACACGCACGAGGGTGGGAAAAAAAAAATCTGGATCTTGGGCGGGTTAATGGTTCACGGGCCGGTTCGGTTCAGCTGGGCCGGTTCTTGGAGCAACTGTTTGGGTCCATTCGCGACATTAATCCGGCTCACGGGCTCGGATTCGATACAAACGAATATTCTCGGGCCCAACTTCGATTCAAACGAACGATTAAATAAATCGAACAATATATATATTTACACATATATATTAATATACATTATTCACATTTAATAATTAATCACAAGATAAATTAGACATTTAGACAATTATCAATTAATCACATCTGGGCAAACAATAATATCACATAAATAATAATAATAAATCATAATAATAATAATAACTAATAAAAATAATAATAATATTCTCAAATAATCCACAAATAAACAACAAATAAATGGGGCATTACAGTCTACCCTCCTTAAACGATTTCCGTCCCCGGAAATCCAAGAAAAATCATCCCAACAGGACAACTGACACACAAGAGAAGCTCAAACCACTCAGCTCGGATACTCCGTCCGAATCTTCCAACTCTACCAAGTCACACCGAACTAGCCATGGTTACCCCGCCGGACTTTGACGAGTACCTCTTCCGGACTCTCCCTGCTGGATTCGTCAACCCAGTAGGTCACTGGTACCTCATCAAAGGTAAGGTTCTGCCCACATGCAGCTCGTCAAAGATCGCCTCGTGCCTAGAGCCGCGCACCTGTCCCCTCTCCACAAGGCACTGAACAGGTCGTGCACTCTTGCAAGCTCCGGTGATGGGGTCAACCGTCAGGCTACGATGCCGTCTCGGTCGAGAATCACGAAAGGACCAACAAATGTGGCTGATACTTCCTCTCTTTCCACAACTCGAGGCGTACAACGCCTCTTTCCGTACTCAGAACCTCCTACGGTACCATCAAGGTCGTCGCCTATTAGCCATCGCTATAAGCGCCTTTTCTTATGGTAAGAAAATCCACACGACACACCCATCGAGTACACTAAACTCAAAACTAGTCTCTCAGGGTCTCGACAGTATGTCCTAAACGCATAACTATCTGGATTTCTACGCGGTGCCAAGTTCAGTCTCGTGCCCGGGTCACGTTGACAACTTGCCCACGATCCCAAAGTGATCTGTGCGTCCGTATCAAACGGGCCGCCACGGGATCTCATACAAAAGGCTAACAAAGCAACAACAACACCACAATCTCAACACTGATACCTACAGAAGCCACGGTTCTGCTCGATATCGGTGACAAAGCCGCCTTCCCTACCGACACGAGTAACAACTCGTATGCGGTATAGGAAGTATCGACTAGATATTCGAAAACAACTTCTATCACAGAAACTGGCTCTCAAATAGGGATGCTCGACGATCCCATTATAACGATCTAAAAGGACATAGCCAGTCCGAGGTTTAATGCATTGTCACCCGAGAGGTGTCACACACACTGGCGCTGCATAAGCGGGGCGCTGGGACGTGTGCGTACATCTGTTCGGAGAACAACTGCAAGGTCAAGGTTTCGGCCGCACACTGGCTTGGGGAGCTCCTGCGTTCGGTGATGGTGGCTGCAGCTCTCGTGCGAGTCAACGATCGGCCCTGCAGTGCCTCACGTGCTCAACCACCACTTCGCGTGACTACACCCAGTCAGCGTCGGCGTTCGATTCGAGATACAGAAAAGAATTACTCTAATTCAAGGCTCACACTATCTGAGGTAGCCTGGAAGGAAAGGTTTTCACAAAACCGATCAACATCAGGATATAACAAAGACATCACATTTAAAAGAACGCGAATATCGGCATCCTCAACTAGAAATCATCCCAACTCAACTGTCATTGTCGAACAATGAAAATGATCAGCTCGCATGACTCTTTCGACTAACAGTGTCGGCCGTCACGTTAGCTCTATCTCTAGTAGCTAATCGTGCCGGCAGTCCTATACGAGCTCAATTTCTACGCTGCTAAGATTTTCACGTTTCTGGATCTCATCACGAAGCCTCCTTGGTTGATTCGTCTCGATCGCGTCTCAAATATAGGTCATCAACGTTAAAAAATAAAACACGACTAATCGATCAGGGTATGAATGAAGTACCCAGACTGAAATGGCATCACCAAAATCGAAAGAAACAATATAAGACAAGCGGTAAAACGAAAGTACTTGTCTTAATCAATACATGAGGTTGCAAATCTTGAAGTGGAAACTCCAACGAATCAAAAACAAGAGTTTTTAAATGATTGCAAAAAGTCAATGAAATACAAAGGATCACTCTCGAAACTCCGAAGGGAAAAAGAACGAGAGTTTTCAAAGAATTACGACGAACACAATTCAAAAACGATGACGACTCTGCACCTCACGATGTGCTTTCATCTAGCTCGACTACCCTCCTTAAAAGATTTCCCCTATAACAACCATCCCTAGAAAGGTGTCGAGGCTCCTCCTGATCAGGTATGCGACGATTCTCACATAAGCCACTTCGGTTCAAAGTTAAAATAGAACACGAAAGAAAAAAAAATGATCGTCGTCTATCTCGAAGCTAAGGTATTCTCAAGTTGACCTTCGCATCGACATAGCGAAGTTGCTGCACACGGTTCGATATCAGATAAGGATCAATAGAAACTGAAATTCGATACTCAACACCATCCCAAAATTCTCCACAAGGAAAAGGAAATCAAGCGGATTTTGTCACGGAACGAAAATCAAATAATAAGAATGGGTCACGAAATACAATTCAAATTTGACTACTAAGAGAAAGGTAGTAATCAAAGACAAAGTAATAGCACTCGGGTAGCAAAGTAGTGAACGGTAGGTTAAAGGGTTGAAAACGGATCAAACTCGCACGTTAATATTTGTTGCAAATTTCTAGAAAACTGAATTGCACGAAGTCTGTATTTTTAATGCATCTCTATGAACAAAAATGCTATATGAATGAAACTTGTGACATTTGAATCCTAAGAGACAAAACTACAATTCATATGATGACACTGAAATCAAATAAGGCCATTTAGTAGGTGATAAATCAACAAACATTGAAAATTTATTTACAGTCCAAAACTTGGGATATGCCACTAACCAAACTTCAGTAATTGCTCTCTAACCGGAGCTACAGGCATGATTTTAATGAAATTTGAAGACCCAATGATAGATAACTCAAATATCTACAACTTTGATGAAGGTCACTTTGGCAAATGAACACATTTTCAATGAGTTTAAACACAAAACACGTGGTTAAGAAAATCTGCCAAAAATTAACATGTGTTATGGACAACACCTCAGTATTTACAACCTAGACTGAGCTAAAGACCTCCAAATGACATGGTTCAAGTCTCAAAGTAAACCTAACGCATGACTCCACAACTTTTCTTTAGAACACAGGAGCATAAAATTTCATTTAGATAGTGTAAAATCAGTTAACATTCAATATCAGATTTCTGTCAAAACACAAAACTCTATCTCATGCATGTCTATCTTCCTAAGAACATAACTCGAGATACAGAGCACATATTAACATGAAATTTATCTCATTAGTAATATAAGAAACAGACCTATAACTTCCATGAAGATCATAAATTCATACGAGCACATTACGACATGATAAACAGGTCATACATTAATTACACACATGCTGTCGGGTAACCGAAAAAAAAACTGGACGCGCAATATTCTCGTAAAAATCATAACTTATTCGATATAACTCGGAATCGAGAAATTCAAAGCCCAGATATAGAAAACCAAACATACTACATTTCATAATAAGATAGAAACTTCATATAACCAGCCTCTGATGGCTAAAACTGAGGCACAACAGAAACAGCAAACATGCGAATTAACAAGAAATAAAAATGAACATATATAACGAATGTTCTAAGCTCGACCACGATTAATATGACTTCCAGACAGAAATAACCGAGCATAACATGTTTATCACAGAAACTACACGCTACTCGATTTATAGAAGACGAGAGTTATCAATATCCTCGAAGAATTTGCGAGACAAACCAACGAGAAAGAACGAATAATAACGAACAAGGGAAATCGGCCATCCAACTGATTTCCACGAATCTACAAGCATAAATGGTCATATCATCAACATGAAACCGACACCTAAACTCCACTCCCGGTTCTCATTAACCGGTTTCTAGCACGCGTCTAATAGTTATATCCACAATAGTCACAGACTTCTGAATAATCCACACACCCGGGACTTCTTCGGTTGTCTGCTCCATTTACTTAAGCCTTCTCTTCCGAGATGGCTTGCGAATGGCCCTCACATGAAGACATTAAACAGAAAATCATAACGAGAGCACTGCTATAAACCGAACTTAACTCGATAACACCAACCCGAAAACTCACAACAAACATTTCTAAAGTCGGCACTTAACTCTACACCACTAGAGTTCAAGTCCGAATAAACGGAGGGTAAATTCCTAAGCCCCAATAAAAGAACAAAACATAATCACGATATCGACAATAAACAAAACAATAAATCTCATACCTTGAGCTGGCGCGGCGAGACGAAAACGAGTGGTCAAATGGTCCTTACACACTTAATCACATATGAACCAGTCTACAGAAAAGCAAGACTGGCTCTGATACCAAACTGTAATGCCCCGTTTTATTTTTAAAAATTTATCGAATTAATTAATAAAAATCAGAGTTTTTTTTTTTTAAAAGTCCAAGTTAAAACTTTTATCGAGAAACAGGCGCTACTTACTAACAACAACAATCAACACACATCCAATAATTCAAGGAACCCATACATGCTCGAGCTAACGATATAACAAATCCCATAAAACATAAGTCTCAAAAACCATTTCAAAAGGTCTAGCATTATTCAAGGTTCAACCAACTTAACATAGTTCGAAAAGTGAAAGTAGTAAACAAATAATCCAAGTGCAATAGCAAATAAATAAATATCCAGTTTATATGGAAGCATAGGTTTTCAACACATAATGACCACCATCTCGCTCATCCTACGCCACCGCCAGCTCGTCTCAACCTAAAACAAAGGAAGAGAGAAAACAACAAAAAAATAATGGGGGTGAGCAACCAACAAGCACACCATTATCGCACGATTATTCCGTATAATAATTTTACAAACAAGTAATCGCAGTGCACAATATCAATACCGGTATGCATAGAATTCATAGCCTAAACCCCCTACCCGGCCCTATCGCAAACCTCATATGTACATACAACAACCTTCCGGATATGACGGCATGGCTGTAACTGGAAACCTTCCCACCCCCGGATACAACGGTACATGGGATCCTTTCCAGGAGACAGTGAAGTTGAATTACCCCTCCGCTCTACACGGATTCGAGTAAATTAGACAATCCCCTCCGCTCTACACGGATTCGGGCGTCCACCTCCCGGATACAACGGGCAGGCGACTTCCACTGCTTTCGCATTCATCAAAAGGCACTATCGTTCGGGACACTTAGACTAGAGTTCTCATGCATACAATAATTTTCAAAAGAAACATTACACGAAATAATAAATGCGATAAATATGGAATACATCATAAATGTACCCACCTGATAGCAGCTACAATTCAAATCACAAATCTTGAGACGAGGCAAGGTTCAACACCTCTCGACACCTACATTAAGTCTAGATACTAAAGTCAACACTTTAATCTAGACCTATGTAGCAAATTCACAAGTTGACTTAGCCGAACTCGGTTCGACCAAGTGGTTCGTGAAGTTCTGTGGATATGGGAACACTTGGACTTAGACTCGATCAAACCACATATTCGAGTTCACACAAAAGCAAGTGAAAGACAACAAACGAGCCACAAGCAAAACACATGGCACATTTGGTCATCAACACTTGACACATTTCAACATAGAAAAAACAATTTCTCAAAATTCACACTTGAATTAGAAGGCATATCAAATCAATGAGTTAGGTTCTGAAACTTTAACATAAATTTCAAATCCCAGTTCTAAGTAAGATCATCCAATTTCAGCTTCAAACTCCTTATGCATAATTTTATAAAATTCAAACAAGTTTTTCAGCAAAAACGAGTTTAAATTAAAAGCACATGATAATGGACGATTTAGGCCACAAAATTTTTATCTAAAATTTTAAAGCATAGGAACAGCAACATATAAAAATATCAGGCTTTAACACTCAGCAAGTGATTTTATAAAATTAAAACAACATTCAACCAAGTATTGCACTTATAACAGAACCGACCTCAAATGAACTCCAAAATTTCTAAACTTTTTACAGCGTGCTGAACATTACACAATAAGCACCTCCACAAATTTTCAGAATTTTTCAGCTTCAACACAATTTATAACAAAATCGGGCAGAAACACCAAATAAATCATTAACTCTACCAAACCCAGTTCAAAAATTCTAAAATTTTTTTACAACATATAATCATGCCTCAGACACAACATATTCGAAAATCAGCCAGAAAAGAACACTACACAATTACCTATGAATTTTACAAGAAACTGAACAAAATTCGAATTAATTTTTAAAAATAGATAAACACCTTTAAAAATCATGAAATTTTACAGCAGCTACATACTCACCAAACAAAGCTGCTCCTAAAATTTCAAGGAAATCGGACCAGTATTCGATTTATAATGAATTTTTCAATCTAAACAGCAATTATAACTTTCGAAAATCATAACTATCAATCTACAAGTCCGATCGACACAAGGTCAGCGCCATTGTGTTCGTAAAAATCCTAGGTTCCTAAATCCACAGCAACTCAACACTTTTAACGAGTTCTCATTCGATTCGCACGAATCGACGAAATTCACATAAAATCACGACAATAATAAATAACATCAATAATATATCTTTGTATTCAATACACATGACATCAAAGAGCATATGAATTCGCAAGGCACGATTAACACATCAATGAACACAAAGATAAATAACAAAGGGGTCGAAGCTCGATACCGAGCGAGTAAGGGTTCGAACGGGGGAAGACGGCTCGACGGGGCTCGACGGCTTCGCGCGGCTCGCCGAGGAGAGAGCTGCGGTTGTCCTTCTCGGTTGCGGAGTTGCTGCGATGGCCGAGGCGGGCCGTCAAAAGTGCTGCTGCAGCGGAGGAGAGCTCGCCGGGAAAAGGGGGTTCATCGGAAGTTGCAGCGGCTGAGGAGCTTGCGGGTTCTGCTCGTGGTGGCGCGCCGGAGATCTGCAGGAGAGGAGGGCTCGCCATCAAGAACAACGAACAAGATGATGGCGACGGGATTCTTTCCTGTGGTGTTGCAGCGGTCTGGTTTTCTCGGGGAAGGCTTCGCCGGCGTGAGGAGAAAACAGCAGCTCGTCGGAAAGAGAAACTTCACGTAGAGGGAAGAACTCAGTTCTCCGCTGATTCACGACGAATTTCGAGCAGGTAGCATTAACTCGTCGGAGGTGGGCCCTTGGTCTGCGACAGACGGCTATGGCGGCGGCTCGCGTGCAAGGCTTCGACGTGCTGAAGAAGATGATTGAAAATTTGCAAAGGGAGAGGGATTGCAAGATCGATCGAGCGGGATCAGAAAAAGAAACGAAAATCAGCGAGAGAGAACAAGAAAAAGAGACTTCGAGCGTGGGAGGTATAGCTGCGGGATTAAAAGTGTCGAGAAGGATAAATAGATACAAGGCATATATATATATGCTAGGTTAAAAAAAACAAAGATTTCTCCTCAAGAGTAGAAACGCACACACACGCACGAGGGTGGGAAAAAAAAAATCTGGATCTTGGGCGGGTTAATGGTTCACGGGCCGGTTCGGTTCAGCTGGGCCGGTTCTTGGAGCAACTGTTTGGGTCCATTCGCGACATTAATCCGGCTCACGGGATCGGATTCGATACAAACGAATATTCTCGGGCCCAACTTCGATTCAAACGAACGATTAAATAAATCGAACAATATATATATTTACACATATATATTAATATACATTATTCACATTTAATAATTAATCACAAGATAAATTAGACATTTAGACAATTATCAATTACTCACATTTGGGCAAACAATAATATCACATAAATAATAATAATAAATCATAATAATAATAATAACTAATAAAAATAATAATAATATTCTCAAATAATCCACAAATAAACAACAAATAAATGGGGCATTACAGCTACTAAAACTTTTCTGCTTTAAAAATCTGCTTTCCTTAACTAGGTCTATCTACTTGTTTAGACTCTAAGAAAAATCAGATTTAGGTCTTTTATCGAATCTTGCATTTTAACTGGTCCCGTTCGTACTGACGAACTGGATAAATTTTTTAAGTCTGAAAGTACTGTCATGCAAGTTCGAAATAAAAGCAAGCATAGCAGAAGTCTGAAAATGCGTGGAAATATTAGTTATACAAAACATGATAACAAATGTCCCTGGAATGGCTCGGTGTGCCATCTCCACGACCACAACCACCACAGCTCGACTCACGCTTGCCCGCCCACCCTGCCATCTGAAAATATAAAGTGGGGGTGAGTACGGTCCACTTGTACTCCATAAAAACCCATTCTAAAGTAAACAACAATAATAATAATGATATCACAGAACCGGTATATATAAGTAACTGAACTCCCGGACACTCTGGCCGGTAACTGTAATCTCCCGGACACTGTGGCCGGTAACTCTCGGACACTCTGGCCGGTACCGTGTGCACACTCTGATGGTGTATTTAAGGTGAACTGGGCCACCACCAGAACTTAGGGAAGGACAACTCGGCCTTAACCCCAAGCGGATAAAACTCATATACATACCTGAACGTGATATCGACTATTAAACTCAATGTATAGCCTAGACTGGGTCCCCACCTGATCTGCTTTGAAAAATTTGTAAGTGCGGTTGTGCTGGTAGCTGACTCCTCAAGCTACATAAAAATATGATAAAACAAATATACTAAGTACTATGCTCTTCATATGCTCAATAATATGCTAAGATGCTCTACTCTATCAGATTACTCATCCGGATAAAAAGGAACGCTCTATGGGTTCACTAAAATAATTCTAAGTCCGGAAATTAGACTGATGCACTTAACTGATCTGGTTTAGCTCGGAAAATTACTTAAATTTTAAAATAAGACTCAGACCGAAAATCATGAACCAAAATTAACTCGAACCGCCGGTTAAACCGGACGGTTCGCTAACTGACTGAACCGGGTCGGGCTGGACCGTACCGGGTCGGACCGCCGGTTCACTCTGGACCAAGTGGTCACAGGCTGCTCGGACTGGCTGGGCTCGGTCCCATGCCGGGCCTGCTGGGGCCCTGGCACGGCGCTAGGCACGAGTTGGGTGCGACCGGCCTCGGTGCTAGGCGCTGCAGGGTGCGGGCGGTGCGGCTGGCACGGGCCCTGGCACGACTGGTTCCACTAGGTGCTGCTGGGTACGACTAAAGGTGGCTGGGTGCTCTGGTGCGCTGCTGGCGCAAGCACGGGCATGACTGGTGCCACTCGGGTGCTACTGTGCACAACCGAGGGTCACTGGGAGTGTTGGCGCGCTGCTGGCACAACCGAACACGAGGGATGCAGGGCTGACGCGTACCCGCGCTGACTGGGCACTGGGCATGCGGTTGGCATGATCCGAGTGCGGCTGGCACGAGGACTGACGCGGCAAGACACTACTCGCGCGGTTCATCCGTGGCTAAGGCTATTAGGGCAGCCGAGCGACCCTGGGCACGCGGGCGTGCTGCTGGGCACGTCCCGGGCCAACTGAGTGCTCGGGCGTACTGCTGGGCACGTCCTGAGGCCTCTGAACACGGCTCGGGTTCACTAAGGCGTGACGTTGAACAGTCGGGTGCGCCGCTGGCACGACCCGAGGTCGACTCTGCGTGGCATGAGTGACTGGCTCGAGGTCACGCGTGCACTGTCGCTACAGAGGCACTGCCTGGGCTCTGCGACGCGGCACGGGCACGGCACGCGCGACTGGCGCGGCTGGTGACCCTAGCCGATCCTTGCCAGACTTCCGGCCACTATTTCCGGTGACTACTGAACCAACCCAAGATAATATGACATAATAGACTTAAAAATACCAAAAGTCACTAAGAGACCTCGGTTGGATAAAGAGGTGGGCTTATAGGGCCGATGAGGCTCGAGCCCATACTAGGTCAACGAAATGAACATACACAACATATAATTTCACTTAGGGCCGAATACTAAGCATAAAAAATCATGGCTATGGAGGCTAGAACATTGGTCATTACATGCATGCACATATACTTAGGTTCGGAGGTGAAAATAGCTCGATTTTACATAACAACTTGACAGAACATATGGACTCGAAGCATGCTAATCTATTACCAATGTAATCCACATGATTTTTAAGGAATTTTAAGCCATCAAACTTGGCCATCTCATGCATGTATCATAAAATTCGAATTTAAGGGACTAAACTTCAAAAATTCGAAACTCCACATTACTAACGTGCATGGCATCATTTTTCAACATGATAATTCCTATTTTATCATGATTAAGCTGGGAAAAATGATAGGTAGGAGCTTACCTTGCTCAAAATTTGAAATGGTGCTAATGGCCACATCTAGGGCACACTCGCGACTTAAGTCCTTAGGCTCGACTTGGTGGCTAAATTGCTGAGGTTGATAGGATCAAAAGGCTTATAAAAATCCAATAAACACTTGGATAATCATAAGACTCAAGAGACCTCGGCTGGAGCAAGGTGAACTCGCGGCTAACACTTGGATTAAGGGCAAGCTCTCGGTTGCTAGCTATTTTCTCTCAATTTGCTGAAGTTCTCTAAGTGTCCAAGAGCCTTAACAACTCAGAGGAGTGTCCCTTAAATAGAGTGAGAGGGGCGGAGCAATTGAGGCACAATGGTGGGGGACAAAGGCTCCACATGCGCATGGGGAAGTAAGGAGTGGAGTGGCATGGTCTTGGGCTTCCACAACCTGACTTAGCACGATTTTTGGGGGAATAATTCAAAGAATCCAAGCTTAAAATATGCCCTGGTCAGACTGGTGCACATGAGGGGGACAAGGTATGACACAAGGTAATATTTTAATCCATGCCCATCATGCACTACATGGTTAATTACATGTTAACTTTCCTTAAACCAACTTAGTGCGTTCTTGAGCTGAATTAAGCCTCTTAAACCACCTGATAATTCGCATAATCATGGGCCAAAGAATTGGGCTCGAAATATCCACACATTGGGCTAGGGGTCACTCGCACTTGGGCTGCGCTAGGCTTCGCGCGCGGCATTTGCTTGGGCTGCGGCTCTTGCGCGCGCGGGCTGAGGACAAGGCCAACTCTTGGGCCGAGCATACTTTACACTTAGAGCTGAATTATGGCTGCTCTTTAAGTCCAAAATATACTTAGTAAAATTCCCATGAAGCTCGGCCATGACCTAGGCCAACTCGGCACGGCTAGGCTCGCGCACTTGGCCAGGCGCGCAACACTTGGGCGCGATAATTAGCCGAGTAGATACTCACTCCAAGGGCTGAATAATGGCCTCACTTAGATGCCACACGACTTAGGAAAAATTACCTTAATGCTTGGTAATGACTTGGTGTGAACTTGGCACGGCTTTTGCCCTAACTCGCGAACCCTAGGCGCGAGTGATCTCGGGGCCACGCACGAGCTAGGTGCGGTATACTTGACTGAGGGAATAACATCCAAGGCTCGATAAAAAGATCTCATACTTAGAAAATATTCTAAGTAAGGCTATGAGCACAACTAGGGTTCGAACAAGACTCGGCACGGCTAGGGCACGAGACTCGACTGGGCGCGAACTAGGCGCGATACTCGTGACCGAATGACTCGGTTCCAGACACGGCTTGACTTGGACGATTTATCGAAACATACTCGGTCTCGATTATTCATCAACTGAAAATATTAATTCCGACTGAATAAAATCCATTGCTAAAAATAAATGGAGCGGAATTAATAACTGAGATTGAATAGCTGATAACTGGGCTCGGAACTGAAGACAAGCAGTATTAATAAAAAGAAATAGTTCAACTTGGAACTAAAAACTGTCATTTTTATTAATACAGAACTGGGCTATTACAATCTATCCCCCTTAAAAATATTTCCGCCCTCGGAAATACTAAAACTGGAGGAATACATACAACTAGATACAAATCAGAACTGAAAATTTGAGAAACGAGCTCTGATGTCTGCCTCGCGCTCCCAAGTGGCATCTGAATCCCCGTGGCGATTCCATCTGATACGAACGAGGGGAACATCTGGGTTCCTGAGCCGAAGAACCTTTCGGTCCAGAATTGCTACTGGTTACTCCTCGTAAGTCAAATCTGGCTGAAGCTGAATCTCGCTGTGCTGAAGCACATGCTCGGGATCGCACACTTACGGGCGTAACACCGAAACGTGGAACACGTTATGTATGCTAGCCAACTCGGGAGGCAGGGCTACTCGATAGGCGACTTCACCCACTCGCTCGAGAATCTCGAACGGGCCTATATAGCGAGGAGGTAACTTCCCTCTCTTCCCGAAGCGAACAACACCTCTCATCGATCGAACCTTTAGGAATACATGACCTCCGGGCTCAAAATGCATCTCTCGTCTATGCTTGTCAGCTGAGGACTTTTGTCGAATCTGGGCTGTCTTGAGCCTCTCTCTGATCCAAGCTACCTGCTCAACTGTCTCCTCGATCAACTTCGGACCGAGTACTCGTCGCTCTCCGACGTCATCCAATAAAGGGGCGAACGACACTTGTGGCCATAAAGTGCTTCGTAGGGAGCCATCTGAATAGACGCCTGATAACTGTTGTTATTTGCGAACTCAACTAGTGGCAGCCACTTCTCCCACTTAGCACCTCTGTCCAGAATCAAGCCTCAGAGCATATCCTCGAGCGTCTGGATCGTTTTCTCAGACTGGCCGTCCGTCTCTGGATGGTAAGCCGAACTGAACTTTAACTGGATGCCCATTGCCTCATGCAAACTCTCCCAGAATCTGCTTGTGAATTTGGGATCTCGATCGGATATGATCGTAACGGACACTCCATGGAGTCGTATAACACCACGGGTATATATCTCGGCCAACTGGTCCATCGACATGGTCATCGTCACAGGCATAAAGTGTGCGACTTTCGTCAGCCTGTCTACCACTACCCAAATCACGTCGTGATGCTCGGACGACTTAGGTAGTCCCGTGACGAAGTCCATGGTAACCTCTTCCCACTTCCAGCTGGGAATCTCAATTGGTTGTAGCAGAGCTATGGGACTCTTGTGTTCGGCCTTAACTTGCTGACAGACCAAACACTTCTTCATGAAGTCTGCTACATCTCTCTTCATTCCTCGCCACCAGAATGACCTTCTCAGGTCGTGGTACATCTTAGTACTCCCAGGGTGGGCTAAATATGGTGCACTGTGGGCCTCAGTCAGGATTTCCTTACGTAAAGTCCTGACTTTTGGCACGACAATGCGGCCTCTGAACTCCAAGGCTCCATCTGTGCCTCGGTAAAAGCCCTCTATGCCTCCGGCGTGAACCTTCACTTCTAAAGTGCAAATGAACTGATCGCAGGATTGCTCCTGCCGGATTCTATCTCTTAGCATGGGCTGGACTCGCATCGAGCTAACACTCCCCGAAATCTCCTTAGGAAGTGAGTCGACGACCTCAATCTGCATCTGAGCAAACTCTCGGATAAGCTGGCGCTGCTCGGTGATAGAACAAACTGACTCACCCCTCACCTTTCGGCTTAGGGCGTCTGCTACCACGTTTGCCTTCCCCGGATGGTACTGTATGGTGTAGTCATAATCTTTCACAAACTCTAACCATTGCCTCTGGTGCATGTTGAGCTCCTTCTGTGTGAAGATATACTGCAAACTCTTGTGATCGGTAAAGATCTCGCACCGACCACCATATAGATAATGGCGCCAAATCTTGAGTGCATACACAATCGCTGCCAACTCTAGATCGTGCGTAAAGTAATTCTGCTCATGTGGCTTTAATTGATGTGAAGCTTACGTGACGACTTGGCCATCTTGCATCAGCACACACCCAAGACCCTGCTTCGAGGCATCACTATCGATGGTGAAACCCTGAGTAGGATCTGGAATAGTCAGCACTAGAGCCGTCGTAAGCCACTTCTTGAGCTCCTAAAAGCTCTTCTCACAATGACTCGTCCACTCAAACTTCACAGATTTCCTCGTCAACTTGGACAAGGGGAGGGCAATCTTCGAAAATCCCTCGATAAATCTGCGATAGCACCCAGCTAGACCGAGAAAACTACGGACCTCGGTGGGACTTCTCGGCGCTAACCAGTTCTGAACGGCGGCAATCTTCGCCGGATGGACCTCTATGCCTCTCTCGGTGATAATGTGGCCTAGAAATGCCACTCGCTTCAGCCAAAATTCACACTTGGAGAACTTGGCGTACAACTTTTCTCGCCTAAGGGTCCCGAGAACAACCCTCAGATGCTGCTCATGATCCTCCAAACTCCTGAAGTAGACCAAAATGTCATCAATGAAGACGATGACAAATCAGTCTAGGTACTGATGGAACACCCGATTCACCAAGTCCATGAACACCGTTGGCGCATTGCTCAGACCAAACGGCATAACCACGAACTCGTAGTGTCCATATCTCATCCGGAAAGCAGTCTTGGCTACGTCGGACTCCTTAATCTTCAGTTGATGATAGCCTGAGCGTAAATCGATCTTGGAAAATATGTAAGCTCCTCTTAACTGGTCAAACAAATCGTCTATCCTGGGGAGCGGATACTTATTCTTCCCCGTTAACCGGTTGAGATCCCGGTAATCGATGCACATTCTCATGGATCCATCTTTCTTCTTGACGAATAGGACGGGTGCTCCCCAATGTGAGACACTGAGTCGGCTAAAACCGAGTTTCAACAACTCCTCGATCTGCGTCTTCAGCTCCTGCAACTCCTTTGGAGCCATACGGTATGGTGCCTTAGACACCGGTCCTGCTCTTGGAACAAGATCGATGGTGAACTCCACCTACCTGCTGGGTGGTCCTCTTGGTAGCTGGTCCGGGAATACATCCACGAACTCACCAACAACTGGAACGTCATGAGGTGTCTGTGCTCTCGATCCTTCCTCGACAAGGCTCACCAGGTAACCCTGACAGTCCCTCTGCGCAGAACCTTCCTCGCCTTCGCCATCGAAATGACACGAGGTAGGGTTCGCGTCTTCAAGCCGAGAAACGTGATCTGATTATCCTTCGAAAGATGAAGAATAACCTCCCAATCGTGGCAACGAATGTCCGCTCGATAGCGCGTCAACCAATCCATACCGATAATCAACTTAGTTATCCTTTCTAGAAGATTCCCAAGTCTCCTAACCATTGGAAATATTAGAAGGAGTTATATATATATATATAGGGTCGCGCTCACATGAGAATGATGCTTAATGCAGGAAATGAGAATAAATTGTAACCACTAGATCATCCGATCTAATGGCTAATAAAAAAGTCAAATTTATACCTCATTAAGGACATTTTAGTCATTATATTACACATCATCTCCACATCATCGTGCCACATCAACTCCCCATACACCTAATACACACGCAACACACGCACACATTCTGCACACAGCCACACACACATCTCTCTCTCTCTCTCCTCTCCCCCCTCTCTCTCTCTCACCTAAACACACGCACGCAGGTCGCAGGCCAAATTCATCCGCACAGCTCGATCGAAAATTGCATCCGACCACTGCTCAGAGACGCCGCATAATCGAGTCGTGCTCCGCCGCCTGCCAGAGCCCTTCGTTGTTCGCCGCCGACCAGAACACCGCCGCAACCCCGCCGCCGGGCACGCCTATAACACGACGATCGATGCTTAATCGCGACATAGCCGCCGTCATCGGCATCCCGCCTCACACATCGCGGCCAGCCAACCCCGGTAACTCGACATCCGCCGCTGCCGCCTCTACCTTCGCCGGCGCCACCTCGACCTCCGCCACTGAAACACTCCAATAATCTCTTTCTGTTTATGTTTTCGTAACAAATTCGTGACCTTGTATGAATTGTTGAACCTGGAATTGCGAAATTGACGGTGAATTTCATAAATTGTGGATGGATTGGTTGAATTCATTGATTTAGGGCTAGGGGCCAAATTTTGTGAATTTGATAACTATGAAGGACTTATGTGCAATTTCAGAAATATTAATTATTTTCAATTTAGTCTAAGTGGCAGATCTGTAATTTTAACAATTTTGACCAAATATGCAATTTATATCAATATTCTTATAAATACATATTAATAATAAATAAAATGTACATTATTTCAAATATTAACATGTACAATTTTAATATATAAAAAATATTAAAATAATAAATATATTTTTATAATAATAAATGACAAATAATTTTAATTATTTTGATTAATTCGATGCAATTATATCTACTAAATGTAGTTTTTAAAAAACACATAATTTATATGTGATCATATAAAGTAGTGCACTTTATATATCAATATGTTGCACTTTATAAAAGATCGAGTTGCACCTTATAAAACACCACATTGCACTTTATCACCACACTCCACAATTAACGTTAATAGTTTCTGGCAAACTAAATCTAAAAAAATGAATCTACATAATATTTTAACATACGTCACATGATTTGTCCACATAAAACACAAGCATGCTAACATACCAAAATTACAGTGCATTTTATACATAAACACGTTGCACTTTATAAAACAAGACGTTGCACTTTATAAAACAACAAGCTACATTTTATCATCACTCTCTTCAATTAACGTTAATAGTTCCTGTAAAAATACAACATAAAATAAATCTAAAAAAATGAATCTACTTAATATTTTAACATGCAACACATGCACTTTATATATCAGAGTTATGCACTTTATAACACAAAACGTTGCACCGTATAAAAAAAATCGTTGCACTCTATCACAATGTTATACAATTAATGTCAATATATTCGCCGAAATACCACACAATATTTAAAAAAAAATGCGTAATTTATAAAAGTATCTAAAAAAATATTTTTGTACTTTTTTTTTCTACATCCATGTATATTGTATTGTTGTGACCAAAAAAATAATATAAAAATATATAATAAAATATATAAATAATAAATACACTTTGGTAATAATAAATATTAATTTATTTCAATTGTTTAGATTAATTCTATGTACAATTTCATCTAATATATATAGTTTTTTAAAAAACATAATTTATACATGGTCATATAATTATTGCACTTTATATATCAGCGCGATGCACTTTATTATACAAAACGTTGCACCGTATAAACAAATCGTTGCACTCTATCACAATGTTATACAATCAATGTCAATATCCCCTCCAAAATACCATCCAACATTGAAAAAAAAAAAAAATAGATCTACATAATACTTTAAAATCTATCAAATCATATGTGCACAAAAAACACAAGTATTCTAATGTAACAAAATTACAGTATGTCACTTTATATATTAACATAATGCACTCTATAAAACATCATGTTGCACTTTATAAAATAAAGCGATGCACTTTATCGCGGCTTTCGGATTGCACAACTGAGATCGAAACCGGCCGAGTTCAATTTGCACAATACATACTGACACCGTGCGCCAAATCGTTGGACGAATTGCACCTTAATAACTGTTATATTGCCCTGCATATTTCGTTTACATATATACTATTATTTTCAAAAAATAATATAATTAATAGTTAAAAAATATATTAAATACTAATCATTTTTTTATAATAAATAATATAATTTATGTCGGTTATTTTAGTTCTTTGTGTTAACCGACAAATTAAACCAATTATGTCAAAATTTTCAAGTTGAAATTTTAAATTTCATTTTGATTAATTGTTTTTACCTTAAAGCGCATATTTGTACAAAATATTGTGCAATTATGCTATCGAAAAAATTATATTCCCTTAATAATTTCAAATACACATGACATTATTTTTTAAATTGCACATTCACACACAATATTGGTGTCTTTATTGTGCATAAATTAATTTACATTAAATTATAAATTGCACTTCAAATAATAAAATTTACAAATATTAAAATTTCAGAAATTGCAAAATAGACCCTAAGGATTATCTAATTGTCATTAGAAAATCCCCCAAATCTGAATTGAACAAAAATTGGAATAAATTAAACTTTTAAAAATATTGCAATTAAGTCCCTATAGAATATCAAATTCTCTAAGGTAAGCCCCATAAATCAAATTCAAATCACAGTGAGCCCTGTTCATCCGGCAGCCCCGCCGCCGCCTGACCTTCGTCAAGGCCGCACTCAACACCGCGACAGCCCCGCTCCACTCAACACGCCGTCGCCGCCGCCTCAGAGACCTGTCGGAACAAGAATACCAAACATCTCCATGGGTCGCGTCGACAAAATTTCGTCGCTGATTGTCTCTCGTCCGTCCGTCGCCGCTCGTCTCGCCTCGCTCAGTCGCCTAATCGCATCTTCTCCGTCTGCCGCCGCTCGATTCGTCTCCTGCCGCCGTCGCTCGATTCACCTCCGTCCGCCGTCGCTCGATTCACCTCCGTCCGCCGTCACGCCCGTCGTCTAGAGTCCGTCCGCCGCCGTGAATGTCGCTCCGCCGTCGCCACGTTGCTTCCCCTCCGTCGTCGCCGCGCCAATTCTCCTCCGTCTGGCCGAATTTTGGGTGCAATTCTTTGTGTGTGTGAGCAGTGTCTTGTGCGTGTTTGATGTGAGAGAGAATTAGGGGAGAGAGAAATTGGGGGTGTGCGTGTGAGAGAGAATTAGGGAGAGATAAATTGGAAAATTGGGTTGTTTGTGGTGGGTCCCACATGATGAGTGAGATTGATTTATAATGACTAAAATAACCTTAATAATTAGCCAAATATGTATATTTGACCACAATTTGTATTAATTTACCATACTGCCATTAATGATTGACCACATTTTGACTTGATCATAACCATTAACTTGATGGATCCAATGATCCAGGATCATTCTTATTTCTCGCATTAAGAGTCATTCTCATATGATCCTTTCTGTATATATATATATATATGTATATATATATATATATATATGTATATATACGGGTTGGTTCAAATAAAAACTAATCCTGGTGTGAAACCGTGAGAACCATTTTTTATGCTATTTTTAATTGTGTATGATGCTATTTTTCATATTAGATGATGCTATCATTTTTACAAGTGCTACTAGAAATTGTTTTACTATTTTTAATAAAATTTATTCAAGTTAAAAATAACATCAAACACAATCAATCATAGCGTTACGCCCAAATAATAATAGTAGTTCTCACTGTTCTCACACTAAGACTTGGTTCTCATTTGAACCACATCATATATATATATATATATATATATATATATATAAGACTGGTTGAAATAAAAACTAGTTCTGGTATGAGAACCGTGAGAACCTTATTTGATGCTATCTTTAATTATGTATGAGGCTATTTTTAATATTACATTGTGCTATTATTTTCACAAATGCTAATATAAATTGTATTACTATTTTTTGTCAAATACATCATGATTAAAAATAGCATTAAAACACAATCATCATAGCACTACGTACAATTAAAAATAGCAGTTCTGACGGTTCTCACACTAGCACTTAGTTCTCGTTTGGACCTCATCCTATATATATATATATATATATATATATATATATATATATATATATATATAGGGTCGCGCTCACATGAGAATGGTGCTTAGTGAAAGAAGTGAGAATAAATCGTAGCCATTAGATCTGATGATCTTAGGGGTAATTAAAAAAGTCAAATTTATAGCTTCATTAAGGGTAATATGAGCATTCACTCATACACCAAATTAATATCCATCACATTAGTGGGTCCAACCCCAATTAAAATATTTCGTTCTTCCACACCACCCGCAACCTACCCCCTTCTCTCTCTCTCTCTCCCTCATCTCTTTCTCTCTCTCTCTCTCTCTCTCTCTCTCTCACACACACAAACACACACACAGAGACACACACATATACACCACACCACCTCCGACGGCCAGCCGTCGGATCTGCCCAGCGCCGTCGGCCGCTTCCATTTTCACTGATGGCCACTGCACAAGCTCTGCTGGACCGTACCACTTCCATCAAGGAAGCCAGAACACCGTCCGGTGTTGCTAAACCAGAACCGACTGTCGCACAGGTCCGCCGCGCCAGTCCCGCCGTCTCCGTCATTATCCCAGCCCACTCGAGCAGAGGTGGCCACCTCCGACGAACCTTCAGATCCATTTGCCCCTGATCTCAATTGCCCCATCTGGATTCCGCACCTGCTTCAACTAAGTCACGTCCGACGACTCTAGATCCTCCAGAAAACGCACGCTCGCCGTTGTAAAATCGGTAACGCCTTTGCCTTCGAGAACGTCGTCGGAAGTGGCCGTCTCATTTCCGGCCACGAGCCACCCTCTTCATCAGCCATGAAGTTTGGATTGGAGGACTCAGGGCTATGTATGTCCAGTGGTCGTTCTCCGGCTGCATATAGCCGGTCGCCGGGAGAAGTAGGCGGCAGGTGGTCGCCGGTGGGAGAGGTTGTGATGGTGAAGGGGTGTTTATGGATTGGGGCTTCCATTTGAGAATTAGAAACACCCAAGAATTTTAAAAGTTTTAATAAATCTCAATTTAATACGTAGGTCAAATGCGTAATTTATATAAATATGTTAAATGCAAAATAATGAGAAATAAATTGGATAATATTCCTTGATAAATGCAAATTATAATTGAAATTTTAATAGTAAAAATCATTTACTCGGACCAAATTATTAAATTGAACCAAACAATTTAGTCCAATCGATTTTTGGTAGTTAGAGTGCAATCAAATAGCCGTTAAGGTGCAACTCGTTTAACGTTATTGTGCAATCAAATTGCATAATAATAATAACAACAAAAACAATAATAATAATAATAATAATAATAATAATAATAACAACAACAACAACAACAACAACAACAACAACAACAACAACAACAACAACAACAACAACAACAACAATAATAATAATAATAATAATAATTGTATATAGTTTTTGTTTTTTTGTCATTTCATTTCTGTTGTTTTTAAAAAAAATAAATAAATAAATAAATAACTATCATCGAACCAAAATAATCGAGTTTTGGAAAGTAAAAAAGTCGATCGAAAATCGATAGTGAGATATTGTGCAATATAATATTTATTAATGTGCAATACGTGAAACCCTAATGTGCAATATGTCTGGCACTAATGTGAAATATGTATAACATTATAATTCAGATTAATTCGATCGATTAATCGAATTATCTAAATAATATAAATGATTTATTATCTATATTATAATACAAAAAGTATTTAAATATTAAACTTAGTTTTTTTAACTATAAGTTATAAATTATTTTGTATATTTGGGTTAATTCGATTTACCGATGAATAAATCGATTGTTTTTTATATAAAAAAATATTATTTTATATATATTGTGAATAAATCGATTATTTTTATATCAAAAAATATTATATTTTTTTATACACATATATATTATATTATTTTAACCAAAAAATAATATTAAAAACACAAAATTAATAACATGATGATTGAAGAGGGTTTAAGACAAACCATTAAAATATAATTGCATGTTGAGTGCACATTAATGTTAGACAAATTACACATCATTTGGTTTCCATATTGCACTATACCAACCGAAATCCAACGATCTAAATGTGTTGGTTCAAAATTTATCAACAAAAAACACAAACATGCTAATGTACGAAATATTCAGTACTACACTTTATATATTAATACGTTGCACTTTGTACAACAATATATTGCACCTTATAACACAACATGTTGCACTTTATAAACGGCACGCTGCACTTACAAAAAATACAATAATCTTGCTAATTCTATCGAATAATATTAATTGATTAAATGTAGGTTTTATTTTTTTTATATAAACAAAATAACCGAACATGCCAAATTATATTTAAAATATTACAATTTTTCATTTATATTTTTTATGAAAAATAATATTATTTTTTTATCTATATTTTTTTATGTATTGCGATTGCACATTAGAATTTTACGAATTGCACATAAATGTTTACCAAATTGCACGAAATCGAACGCGATCCAAGGAATAGGTTTCAGTACGAACTTCTATATTTTGGTTCGATATTATTATTATTATTATTCAAGTTATAAATTTATTACTACAATATTGTACAAATTATTTGTCAAGTTATTATTTATTAGATGTTGATTAAATTATATATTTAAATATAAATTGATTTGATTCACATTAATTTTTCTAAAAAATTGCACAATGGTCCCTAAACTATATCTAATTTTCTAAAGAAGGCTATACATCAATGTTCAGATCTAAAAAACGCATCTCTTTCAGTCCAGGTCATCTTTTACAGATATCGCTTCCGGCCAGCGCGTTGGCCGTCTTCCGAACACCATCGCCACCTCAGCTCTCGCGGTCAACGCCCAAGAAATGCCTGGCCGACGGCCATCATCATCTTGCCGACGACACTAATAACCATTGCAGCTTCTAGACGACTTGGTGGTTTCTGCCGGAGACTTCATGACGTAGCACATCTCCGATGACGGGCGACAGTGGCGTAGCAGCGGTGGTTGTGGATGCTCTACGATCGGGATGAGGAGGCGCGTCAAACGGGCTGAGAAGGCGCGTCGGACGGGCTGAGGAGGCACGTCAGACTGGTTGGGGAGGCGCGACGTCGGACATCTTTGTACATTCACAGCACCGACTCATCGCCGGACCTCCATAAGCAGACATTGATCTCCGTCGTACCCCCGCCAGACCACCAAGTGCACTGTCCGCCATTCGCCGCGACGAGCTACGTCGAAGTCTCATCCCGTCGCCGTCATCAACTGAACATCGCCGACAACTCTAACGCAGCCCCCATCCTCCATACCTAGCCCGAATTTATTCTTCGGTCTGTAGTTTCGGAAAAAAGGCCTCGCCGTATGCGGAGCCGGAGGGGTAATCGGCAACGGAGGAGAGGACGTGTGTAGAAGACGGGAATTTGGACGGGCAGGAGTTTACAGTTTCAGATTTGAAATGAAAGGGGCTTAATTTTATGATTTTGATAAGTCTTAGGGACTTTATTGCAATTTTTGATATTTTGATATATTACAATTTATTTCCTAGGTCAAATTTATAATTAAACTATAATTAATATTTCAATATTGTTTATTTAATATTGAAAAATAGATAATATATTGCATAAAAAGATAAGAAAATGATAATAATAATTTTTATACAATTTGGGTGTCCGATTATGTCGGTTATGTAATTTAAAAAAAATTGTCATCGAAACGAAATAATCGTGTTTCTTTTTAAGACAATCGAAAATTTCGAACTAAAAAAATTAGTTCGCGCTAGTTAGATATATATTTAAAATTTTATTATAGTTCATCTTAATTGATGGTTAAAATATGAAATTTATTTAAAAAACAACTAATGTGCAGTCTGATATACATTAATGTGCAACTCGTATAATACTATTGAGCACGTTCTCTGTTGCATTTGTGCAACGTAAATTAAAACTAATATTAGTTATTTTGTGTATTTTACCGGTTAACCGTATAACCATAAATAATAAAAAAATAAATAGTATTTATATTAATATTAAATTTAGTATTTAAGAATTTATTATTTAATCACAATTTATCAAACATGTACTCGGTTATCATTGGCATTCTTAAAATATCGGTTAATATATACACAATTTTATTAATCGGCTAGCGTCGATATTTTAACATAATTATATGTTTAATTAATATTTTATATTATTTGTTTTAAGAAAAAATATTTGAATTTTTAAAAGTAAAATCGAATGATCGAAATAAAATATAAAAAATCGAACAAAAAATTTTAGTTCGGTCGCTATTGTGCAGTAAGACATTCATTAATGTGCAATTTGTCTAACTATATTGTGCACAGTTCTCAATCCCTATTGTGCAGTCTAACTCGGTTGAACTTTATCTCAAACAAAATTAAAATTGAACCAAAATATTTGGTTTATTCGGTAACCAAATCAACTAATATAAAATATTATTTATATTATAAAGAAATTATTTAGTATTTTTAATATCTATATCATATATATATATATATATATATATATATATTTTACTGAGATAAATAAATTTTTTATATAAAAATATAAATATGGCATTGAACATAAATAATATAATAAGAATTGTTAAAAGGTAATCGAATCAAAATAATTGAAATTTCAGAAGTTGAAACATATATTGTACCGACGTATTAACTATCGGACCGAAAAATTTATTTCGATTAATTTTGATCGCTATTGTGCAGTCTGAGAAAAAATAACGTGCATTTCATATAACAATGTTGTGCACCGTTTCGATCAATGTCATGTTGTTTGGAAATACTGAAATTTTATCTAAATCCAATTGAAACCGAATCTCAATACTAGTATAATTTTAATGTGCATATTCATATGAATTAATGTGCATTTTATGTATTAGCATTGTACATTTACTATTTTCTTAATAAAATATTAGCTTTAGTAAATTATAAATTCAACCCATGTACTAAATTGAAATATAGGTAAATTTCAGAAATTGCATCTAAGCCCCTATAACTAATCAAATTTTCAAATAAACACCACCAAACCTAACAAACATTATATGTGAATCCCAGCCCACAACCACCCGTCCTTGCCGCCGGTGCTCTGACCGCCGGGATGAGACATGCGGATTACTCGTCTGTCAATTGTATCCTCTCCATTTATGTTTTCAATTTTGACGTTGATTTACTTTTTCTTCGATTTTCCGGTCGCCGCAGATGTTTAGGCCGGTGGGGGCCGCGAACTGCCGTGAATTACTCCAGATGAAGAGAGCAGATTTGTCGGTTGGTGTCGCCGGAGGAGTTGCGATTCTTCTCGCTGTCGTTCGAAACGACGGGAGGTCTGTGAACACGGCGAGCGGCTCTGTCGGCGTCATCTGGTTCGGGAATTGGCCTGTCTGCCAGGCAGCGGTGGAGACGGTCCTCCGATGCGGCGTTGTAAATCCGATGCTGATCTCGTCAGCGGACGGTTGCCGGATCTGGACAACGCCTTAGTCTTCACAAGAACCGTGGACGGTGGTGCTAACTCACGGCGGCAGCCGGACCGATGGCGATGGATGGTTGTGGAACGGTTGGCAGGCACAGTGGTGATGTGTGTGTGTGTGTGTGAGAGAGAGAGAGAGAAGTGTGAATCGTATGTGTGAGTGTGTGTGTCTGTGTGTGAATCGGTGAGTGTGTGAAAACTGTGTTTTTCTTGTGTGCGTGGGAGACGGAGTTTTAGGGGAGATGGAGTTTTGGGGTTAGGTTATGGTGGGCCCCACAGTTGTTAAGTGTTTAGAATGATAAAATTACTAATTTACCCTTAATGAGTGTGATAATTTGGCTTTTTCTTAGTCATTGAATTATCCAATCCAATGACTAAGATTTATTCTCATTTTTTTCATTGAGTACCTTTCTCACCGGAGCGTGTCCATATATATATATATATATATATATACTTCTAATTAGGAAATTATTATTAATAGAGCATAAACTAGTTTCTCCTAATTGAAATAAATAATAAAACATTCCACAAGAGTAATATTATTGTTTCCTCATTTAGTTCCAAATTACAATTAATTCGTCTACACTTTTCTATTGACTAATTGCCTATATACCATCCTTTCCTCCTGATTACGATATAACATCCATTCATTAATTTAATTACTGACAACAAAATTAATCAATTTTATTTTATCCAAAAATAATACCACTCAATCCATTATCCATTATGCCAGAAATTAATCCACTGGCAATGTTTGGCATAATGATCCTTCTAGAGCTCATTTCGGGGATGCCATCAACCCAGCCCTTCTCGGAACACGGTGATCGTAAACAATCTTAACAACACATCAATCAATCGGCATTATTACCAAAATGTAGAGTATGTCAACCTAATAAAATAAGTCTCACCCATAGTAAATCAAATAAATAAGTACTATATACATATGCCCCTATATTGTCTTACGACTTAAGAGAACGCAACAATTACTAAGGTCTAGATTATTTACTTGATTAGTATTCTAATAATCTTATCCTCCGTAGCTCCATTCAATACTTACAAAGTACTAGTGTAATTCATCAGTTAAAGGTCAACCGAATCAAAATCACACTACAACCTCTTACCAACAAATTGTTCATTTATGCCTGGATTGTGAATTAATTATTTATATTTTATAAGGCACCAATAATGTAATCTTTATGTTCAACACATCGAACCACATTATCTACAATGTAAAATAAATGAATTTGTGTTCGCATAAATAAACTACGAAGACTATCTTGACCAAAGACACACATCTCATTCAAAATAGAATTGTGGGAGTTATCACAAAGCCCAACTTGTACAGTATACTCCAACAGGTTTGTAACGCCTCGTTGTTTTTTTAAAAAAAATACCGAATTTTTAAAAAAATCAGAGTTAAATTTTCGGAATTCATTTTTCAAATTTTAAATCGATTAACGGACATTACTCAATCCAACTTCAATATATTAGTTCAAGTACTAACTCAAGCCATTGGGAATAAACCATCCCAAGTCAACACTTAACCATATATTCAAACCATAAATTCAAGTCATGCATATGAAATCAATTCATAATTGAAACCTATTCTCCAAAACAATCACGTGAGCCTAGAAAAAGGATAACAATAAGCAGAAACATAAAAGCAGTTCATAATAACAGATAATAATGATCCCACTCGCTCGTCTTGTGCCACGGCCACCAAATCAACCTGAAAAGGGGGAAAATAATGGGGGTGAGTAAACAACAAGCTCACCATGAAAATACCATGCAGTATATTCAATATAATGAGTTAAAATCATAATCGCAGCATGGACACAAATCACCTAGTCTACCTCCTATACAGCCTTACTATCTCATGTGTACACACAGCTCCTGACAGCATAACCCCTCGTCGGGAACTATCCGCTGGTATAACCCCTCAATGGGAGCAATACTCAAAGGCACGAAAATAGGAAGTCGCCGGCAAAACCCATCGGCGGGTGAAACACATATAGACTAGTGGTTCACATGCATACATTGATTATCAAGTCAAGCAACTATATAGAATAACGAACATGGTAAGGTTTACCAACACCCACCTGTTTGACAAAAAAGGTAATGCACACAAGTAGCTCAGTAGGTTGTTGAGGTTCGACTCCTGAGGAACCTACATTAGTCAAGATAATTTTCATGAGTACATTATCTTGATAACTAGAAAATTCAAGGGAAAATTCTCGCTTAATCAAAATTATTGATTAAAGAGTTTGTGGAACTCTTGTGGAATTTGGAACTCTCATAGGATTGGAACAAGACTCGAAAACGGGTCGAACGGCTGAAAAACAGACGAGAGGAAACATAAAAACCAAGTTGATGAAAATCAGATAGTTCTTCTAGGCGCAGTCCCCGTAAAACGAACATAATTTTTTATGTAGAAAACGATTGAAACTGATTTTGAATTTACGGAAAGTCAAAAGTTAGATCTATATTTTTTGTGCAGACCTCAAAAGCAAACGAGCAAGTTACATGGATGAAAATTTGCCCAACCTAACCCACAAGTTGCAGCAAATTCCAGAGAAAAACTGCTCGCGCAGTGTTCGTATCCTGAACGTAACTTTTTATATAAAACTGATATTCGAATGATTTTAGTACCCTTGGAAGCATAATAGACAGACCTATAAATCATGTTTAGACTTCAAAAACTTTCGACTCAAGGACGATGACCTAAATTGTAGAGCCCCATTCGTTTTATAAGAGTCGTCGCATTTTATGTGAATTTCATTGCTTTTAAAAGCTCGACTAAGTTATAATGCCAGGTTAAATCCAAGTCGTTTAATCAAAATGAGAATTAAGTAGATGTCCTCGTCTATTTAATTTTCCTAATAATTTAACTTAATCGAAAATATAGATTAAGGAGATGTCCTCGTCTTCTTAATTATTCTTGTTCGTTTATTGTTCTTATTTATTTGCCCAGTGTTCTTATGCAAATTATATGCTCAATATATTAGGTGCCTAATTTGTATGTATATGCTAAGTGTGTAGTCGATTTTCCCTTAGTGTTTAATTATTTTCCTAACAATCAAGCAATATGAAAACAACTGTTACTATAACATAACAACTGTCAAGCAACATGAAAAAACAATTACTGAATAATCAATATACAACAACACCATGTTTTATCTAAACATACAGTCACCACACACAAGAAACCCAAAAACTGGAAGAGTAAACATAATCCACAATAAATTACAATTTCACTCACTAAAATAATTTATGTAAACACCACAAACGAATCTCACCACAAGAAAACAGAAAACCAAATTAAATTCCAAAAAAATTGTCTTAACCTGAATCCAGATCCTAATATTTACTAGCACCACATCCACAGAAAAAATGTCGATTTTTTGTTCAATTTGACAGAAAAACCCATATCAACCATCATTTTCTCCCCAAATAATTAGCCATCTAACGTCATCAAAAAGCAAAGTAAAAGGACCTTAAATTTTCTATAAAGAAATCGAAAGAGGGAGAAAAAAATGAAGATAAAATTCAGAGTGGGATTTATTCAGTCTATATGATAAAGCAGTCACACTAAAAAAAACTAATATTTTGGCAAAAGGAAATAGTTTATGAATTTTTATGCTTCACTTGGGATTGAATGCATGCCTCCATCGCTTATTCAGTTTGCCGCCCACAACCAAACCCGATCGTCCGCCGCTCGCAAGCAGAACTCATCGGTCGCCAAGGGTAAACCATGGTGGAGATTCAAGGGATTATGATAGGCTGGGTGGTTTGGGTAGATGACGATGTTTTGATTTTTTGAATTTCTACCACAACCCTAGTTTAATTGTTGGGAAGAACATAATAAGAATTTTGGGTTTTTCTTGAGTGTATCGTGTTAATTAGGAAATTAAGAAGGAGAAGAAAAAAAAAGAGAGAAAACAAAGATGGAGATTGGAGATGTTCTGCGAGAAAAAAGAAGGAAAGAAGAAGAAGAAGAATGTGAGAAAAGAAAGAGAAAAAACGTGGACTAAATGGAGAGAGAATTAATACAGATAATATCAAAACCGTCACATTAAAATAACTGAATATGTGTTTAAAAGTGACTTTTAATAAATCATTATCAGAATAAAAAGGAGTATAAATGGAAAGAGTGATGTGCTATTGCAAACGAAGAATAATAATTTGGGATGGAGAGTGTCATTAATTCTATCTTCTGCGACAAATATGGCTAAGCCCTAAAGCCTAACATCATTTTCGGCCCACACCTCACTTAGGTCCAATAAAACCAGCCCACCTCCCTCATTTGAGCCGAATCTTTTTCCAGTCAATGTAATTGGGACCAACAAGTTTGTTTTCTTTGAGAATTACGGACAACGGATTAAAAGACATTTTGAATTCCTGGGATCACATAAACATAGTTTTTACTTAGTCAAGTGATTTTAGAATTTAACATCAAATATTGATCCCTAAAAGACAATATTCAAATAAATTCAACGGCACCTCTAAACACCGAATCCCCGCAGGCCACGGAGTGTGGACATCTACGGTTAAAACCATCGCAAGAGGAGGGATTAATCCCATTAATTAACATACCGACAAATCAATACTTAATTAATAGCCGTTTCATCTTTTGGCCAGCGCATAATTAAAATAACCTTTTCCTGTGGGAATATCGTTTTAATTTGCACTTTAAGTGTAACCCCTTAATTGGTACCAAGTTCACTACCAAAATCATACGTTCATCTATGGATGATCTGTACTCTTTTGTAATAGCTCGCTATTACCATCCCGAAAGCAATTTGTCCTTGTGAACTGTGAGATAAACCGTCCTGTGGATCGATCTAAACCACTTCACTGAAAAACCTATAATGGAGGCCTTGGATGTAATTTATTTTAACCCATTACACACTTATTGTAAACTTTGATTTAAGGGATTTTCCTAGACATGCTCCTATTTTAATTTGCACATAAAGCAAATAAGGACATGCATAATTAATAAGTAATAATAAACTAGGAACTATAATCCAACTATTATGGCCATTAATTAATCTCCAATATTACGGAGAAACACAATCTTGTCCTTGTTTGAATGTGTTTTCCGTTTCAAGAATTGGAACACCCCTTTCGCAGTGACTCCCACTCTTCATCATGAATAGGTTGTCTCCGGGAAAGTCACCATTGGATCAACACCATGGCATCCGTCTGTGTGTTTGTCCCCTCGCTCCGTCGATTTTGGTCCACATCCGCCGGATCAACAATGAATAATATAAAACAACAATTACATAATTCATCCTATGACCCGCGCAGGAGTCGTACATGAATTTTCTATGAAAGAAATAAGCTATGCAGTGTCCCACTGCGCGAATAATTTATTACAAGCATTCACCAACCCAAAAACTCCTCGACATTGAGGCTTATAAAAACACCATACATACATACATGAATTAAATTATACATACGGGCCATAATAGTCAGATTCGAAATCACCTGCAAATTGCAATTTCTAATCTACTATGCCACTGCGTCCGTACACACACAATTCATGTAAACAGGCAAGTCCTAGCTCAAACTGTGCACGAAGTTGAATTAAATCTGGGTTCTGATACCAGTTGTTGGGTTCTGTGAGGAACGTCAACAACATGCACAGTATTGAACTTATCGAAATAAATCCTAACGCAGCGGAATCTATAGTTAGGATTAGGACATTACCTTTTAAAATTTCTGCCGACTCAGACACGTTTCTGATTTTCTTTGATAGAGATCGGCTGATTACCACAACTCAATCGGTTGAAGAGTTTGGCCTTTGTCGACTCTAGTCGAGTGTTGATTCACGAACGGATCACCGGATCAAGTTGGTCGGGTTCGGATCACGTCTCGGGCCGAGTCGGGTTGCAGCGGTTCGGGTTGCAGACAGATGCGCGTGCGTGTCAACTTTTCTATGCCTAAAAGGACTACGCATGCGGCGTCTGGGCTCACGCAGGTACGTGCTCGAGACGTCTCCTATACGCGCGAGGAGTCCTGATCAGGCGAGGAATAGTGGGTGCGTGCGGGTCGGGCACTGCGGCTTTCCTATGCCTGTGAGGACTAGGCGAGCAGGGTCTGTGTCATGCTTATCGTATGCGGCACGTTTCCCTAAGCACGAGGAGTCCTGGTCGATCGAGGAGTCCTGGTTGAGCGAGGAGTCCTAGTCGAGCGAGGAGTCATGGTTGAGCGAGGAGTGGTTTTTCGGCGGCGGACGTCGGGAGTCGGCTGAGGAAGGTGACCGGAAAATATGAAGGTTTGAGGTTTAATATAATCTCACCTTAAAGCCTTCTAATGGATTACCTAAACACCTACTTCAATTAATCTTGGTGGCGCGATTAATTGAATCTCCCCAACTCTCGAACAAGACAATTTTTGTAATATCCCATTCAGTAATTAATAAAAGTAATTATTCTAAGTTGAACTCATTACTTTTATTAATAATGCTCGTTCCTAGTTCCGAGCCAGTTATTAAGTTATTCAGTTAAAAGTTCGACTTTAAGTCGAAAGTATTCTCGGTTAAATTTTATTCAGTAATCGAGCCAGTTCAATAATTAATTAATTTCGGTCTGTTTATTTTTATAAATGGATTTATAAGACGGGATTAATTAATATAAGATGACGAATAATCGAAATTGAGTATATTTTGATAAATCGTTTAAGATAAGTAGTAAACTGAACCCAAGTATGTTCGGTCATGAGTTGAACTTAATTAAGAAATAGCTGAGCCTTAGTACTAAATACTTAGAATTTTTCTAAGTGTGTAAGTCATCAAGATAAAATCATAATATCGAGCCTTAGCATAAGTTGATACAAGTTAAGTCTCGAAGTGCGGTTAAGTATCCATGAACATTTAAGTGATAAATGTTCAAAGAAGTGAGAAAATTTATTTAGACATTATAGTCTATTTAAATTATTTTAAGAGAAACCAAAATTTTTAGAATTTTTGGTTTTACGGTAATCGTTCAGTTTGAGTCCGAATGTGGTTCCGTAAATGTCGAATATTTCAAGATAATTATATTAGATCCTAAGAAGCAATAAGTTCATTAAATTGAAGAAAAACTGTGAGTAAAGAATTTAAATTTTAGAATTTTCAGTTTTACGGTAAACGTTCATTTTATGTCCGAATTGAGTTGCGTAAATTGTATTATTCTTGGTTTATTAGCATGATCCAAGACCATATATGAGTATTAATATTCAGTAAAAGAGTCTTAAAAATAAGCCATTTTGAAAGAAAATGCATAAGTAATAAAAAAGGATGATTTTTATTATTTTTATTATTTTGTTCCAAAGATTTTTATATGATGAATGGTGATATTTTTTCAATAATATATGGAATCAATTACATCACATTAAGCACGAAATTTTGGTCATCAATTGGTGAGAATGAGATGAGAAAATCACAACAAAGTTTTGCTAAGTCTTTAAGTTAGCATTTTTTTTCAACAATTGATGAGAATTTTATTAAACTTGGTGGAATAAGTTTTATCTACCAAAAAGCTCCTTCATGGCTATAACTAGAGGCCATTTTTTATGATTAATTATGTTGGGATAAGAATACAAGTTAATCATAAAATAGTTTATGATTAATTAAGTTTATAAGTTTAAATTGTTTATTTTGTTCATTTCTTCACTCCATTATGATGTCTTGCTAATTTATGCCTATAAATAGAGGCCTAAAAATCAGAGTTCTTACACCAAAGTTAAGTACCAAAAGTTATATAAGAGTGTAAGAGAGAATAAGTAGTAGAAACTTTGGAGAAGTGAAGAATTTGAAGTAAAGAATCAAGTTTTACTCTAGCAAGAAGGAGGTAATTTACTTATCTTAAAAGGTACATGCTTAAGTTCATGTTTTAATAATGAGTTTACATGTTTAGTAGATGATATTAAGTGTTTAATAATATTTTTATATGACTTAGATATTAAAGTTTTATATGAATATAAGCATGCTAGAAAATAAGTTATTTCCAGCTCATATATATGTCATATGTGTTTAGTTATGATGAGGTTTTTACCTAGCTATGAAAAATATGGAAATCTATGCTTCCTATGGTTATTTGTTGTGTAAAAGAGGTGTACATAGGATCAATAATGAAGTCATTTAGTTTAGTATAACTGAAGATATGAATTTCTAAAGTTTATCATGCAAGCTGAATTTTATGTACTTGTTTCCAGCAGCAACTTTAAACTTGAATAAGTCGAGATATATGCATGATAAAATTATGAAAGTTTTATGAAATGTCTAAATATGAGTTAAGAATATGACCGTTAAATTTCATGATTTGAAGATGAGAAATGAATGAGTTATGATAATTACAAGGCATATATGTAAAGATGAGTATATATGCAAGAATATTCATGATATGATCAAGTTATTAAAGTGAGATTATTATGATCAATTGTTATATAAGTGATGAGAAATTTGGAAAAGTTTTAGTTTAATATGTTGAGTATATAATCTTATAAAGATTGTATTAATTATGACATATTAATATCATGATTAAATGTTATGATTAAAAGTTGAAGTAGGACTTGAGTTTATTTTCACTTTCAAGTTAATTAAGTGAAAATTTAATATAAGCTAATATTTAAAATTTGGGAGATATGATGTATGAGGAATTAAGTATTTGATTGAGTAAAAGATCAAGATGAGTTTATAAATCATGTTGATGATGTTGGAAAAAGTTAAACATGTTTTGAGTTTAAGTAATCAATCAAGTTTAATGTGAAATTTAGTTATTTTCACATTCGAGTTATTTAAGTGACATGCGAGTATAAACCAATATCTATGATTTTGAAGATATGATTTATATAAGGTTAAGTAATTAACCTTGAGTAAAAGTTTAAGAAAAGGTTAAGATGTTTGATGACTTAATATTTATTTGAGACATATTAAGCTTATTGAATATCTTTAAGATTAGGATAAGTAAGAGTTAAATCTTATTGAGTATACGAGCATAGTACTTAGTATATTTGTTTATATTTTTATGTAGCTTGCAGATATAGCTACCCAAGAGCAACACTTACATTTTTCAAAAGTTTTCAAAAGAAGAAAGGTGGGGACCCAGACTGGGTATTACATTGAGTATAATATTGATATCATGTTCGAGGCATGTATACAGTTTAAGTTTATACGCTTGGGATGAGGAGGCATTAAGTTGTCTCAGAGTATATCCTAAGTTCTGATGGAGGCCGTTTGAGTTGCCTTGAGAAATATCCATCAGATTGTGCACAAGTATCCGATCAGATATCGGCCAGATTCAGTTTAAGTTACTGGAACAAATTTCCAGTCCATATATATACCAAAGATCATCATATTGTATTATTATTATTGTTTACTTCAGTATGGGTGATTTCGGGGTACAAGAGGATCAGTACTCACCCTCATTGTGTTTTTCAGGTAACAGGGTCGGGCCGGAGGTGTGAGCTCGAGATGTGGTGGTGGTGGTCGTGCACTTATTTAAAGTGGACATTTATTAAGTATTTGATATGTCTGTATAATAAACCACGTATTTAAGTATTTTCGCTATGCACATTAAGTATTGAACTTGCACTTTTAATAAATTTCAGATTTCAAGTTTATACCATTTCGAGAAGTATGAATATGGTACAGTTAAATGCAAGTTTAAAGGAAATCTGTTTTCTTTATGTCTAGAGAAGTATTAGATAGAAAGTTTAAAGATAAACAGATTTTCAAGAAGATGAGTTTGAGTAGCATCTCGAGTTAGTCGCAAAATATTTCAAAAGAGTTATAAGTATTATCGAAGTAAAAGTTGTGAAAAATTTACTCTAATGAGCGGGGTGTTACAGGTGGTATCAGAGCTAGAGTAAGTGCTCTGTATACTACTAGTTTAAGTTTCAGAAAATAGTTTCAGGAAAACCGACCACACCACACTGACACCTCGCCGGCTACCAGGTAAGTGTTGTTAAAAGTTTTTATAAAAGTTTTTAAATATATTCAAATTTACTAAGTCTATGCTCGATAAGAATTCAGATATCCGAACTCTAGAAATCAGTCTATATGTTCAGATTAGTATTAAAGTTTGAAATCTAGTTTATCAAGTTAACTAGATCAAGAAAGAGACTCGAATATCTGAGATAAGATCTGATTATAAAGGTTGATTATGTATTTGAGCCAAGTATTCGAAGTAACGGTATTTCAGTATATAATAGCCAAAAAAATACGGGTAAATCATGGGGGTTTGAAATAAGAACCAAAAGCCGGATAAGATCTTGTAGGCTTGAAACTGAACCGTAGAAATAAAGTTTCAGAAAATAGTCAATCTTTATAAGACAAAAGTTGATATCTTATCAGTTAGATATCATAAGCTAAAAATTGGCAAAGTTCGAGATTAAGTTATAAGTATTTGTTAGTAACAGTACAACTATACAAAGTACTTTTCAGAAATCAATGAGTATAAATTTAAGGTATTGACATATAATAGTCACTTAGCCGAGTAAATTATGGAAACCTGAAATAAGGGTTATTAGTCCGAGTTTACCTGAAGACTTGAAAATCGAACCTTAAAAGATATCAGTTAATAAGTATCACATTCCAGATACCGAGATAATTATTTAAACTTCTCGGAAGAAATTTTGAAGTTAAGCAAGAGTAATCTGGACATGTGAAAGTTAAAGATAGTCTGTTTTTTTTATCTCTTTGGAGAAAGTATAATGATGAGTTAAAAGCCATAAGTAAGAAATGGCGAGAAGAAGCAAGAAAAGATAGATTAACCGGAACTCTAGCACAAGCTAAGTGTTTTCGGAAAATTTACAATTTTCTTAAAGTTTAGTATAGCTATTTAATAATGGTTATACTGTTCAAGTCATATAGTTAGTGGTTTTAGAATGCTGCGAGGCAAAGTTTCAAGACCACAACTGAGTAAAGTTTAAGAAGCATAGAATCTTGACTGAATCAAGAAGTTATCTCAATCCAGAAACAAGTAGTATTGATGTGTGAATCAAGTATATACGAGAAGAGAATATTTTGCACAATCAATCTACTTGATAGATGGAAATTTTTATTTTTTTATTTTTTTTCGAAATCGAAATCGAAATCGGACTTAAATTCCGACAACAACCGAAAACTGGAAAACTAAAATATTTCGAATATACTCTTAATAATTTAAATAAACCATTTTGTCTAAATCAATAGAACCTTATAACTTATCAATTTGATCACATACTTAGGAAATTTATATCATTTAGACGGCTAACTAAATGTTTATGAAAAATACTTCCGATTTCACTTTAAAGTCGAGCAAACTGAATCTGTTCTATTTATTAACTGAACGGGGCGTTACAACCTATCCTCCTTAAAATATTTCCGTCCTCGGAAATACAAACTAAAGTACAGAAGTCCTAACTATAACTATGCACAACTTAAAACTTAAAATCGGGATACCTAACTCTGAACTCGGCTTCTCTCTCCCAAGTGGCTTCGTCCTCACTGTGGTGACTCAACGTACTTTGACAATTGGTATCTCCCTATTTCTCAGCCATCGAACCTTTCGGTCCAGAATAGCTATCGGCTGTTCATCATAAGTCAGGTTCTGCCCGACTTCTAACCCGTCAAAGCTAACTATATGACTCGGGTCATACACATATTTCTTCAACATCGAAACATGGAAAACATTATGTACACCCGAGAGCTCAGGAGGTAATGCCAGGCGATACGCTACTTCGCCCACTCGCTCGAGAATATCAAATGGCCCTATAAAACGAGGCTGCAACTTCCCTCTCTTTCCGAACCGAACTACGCCTTTCATCGGCATAACTTTCAAGAACACTTTATCGTTCCCATCAAACTCAATCTCTCTTCTACGCTTGTTGGCATAGGCTTTCTGTCTACTCTGTGCCTCTTTCAGTCTCGCTCGAATCTCAGTGACCTTTTGCACTATGTCCTCAATCAACTCAGGACCGAGAACTTGCTTTTCGCCAAACTTATCTTAATGAAGGGGTGATCGACACTTGCGCCCGTACAAAGCTTCATACGGTGCCATTTTGATCGACACTTGCGTCCGTTCCGACTGTTCGTCGGTCTGTGGGTGATAAGCAGAACTGAATTTTAACTGTGTCCCCAAAGATTCATTCAAACTCTCCCAAAATAGACATGTGAATCTGGGATCTCGATCGGATACAATCGAGGCTGGTACTCCATGGAGTCGAACGATCCCACGAAGGTAAATCTCGGCTAGCTTCTCCATGGACATCTCCATACTAACGGGCATAAAGTGGGCCGACTTGGTTAGAAGATCCACTACAACCCATACCGCATCGTGCTGCTCAGACGACCTCAGTAATCCTGTGACAAAATCCATGGTCAATTCCTCCCACTTCCACTGCGGAATCTCTAAGGGCTGGAGAAATCCCGGTTGATTTTTTTGCTCAGCTTTCACTTGCTGGCAAATCAAGCACTTTTCACAAACTCAACTACATCTTTCTTCATGCCCTTCCACCAAAACGACCTTTTTAAGTCGTGATACATCTTTGTGCTGCCGGGATGTGCCAAATATGGTGCACTGTGAGCCTCAGTCAAGATCTCCTTTCTCAAGGCTTCCACGTTTGGCACAACGATTCTCCCTTTGTACTGTAAGGCACCATCCTTGCCTAGATCAAAACCCTCTACTCCGCCGACATGAATCTTAGCCTCCAACGAGCGAATGAACTCGTCAGAAGTCTGTTCCTGCCGAATCTTATCTCGGAGTGTAGGCCATATTCTCATCGAACTGATACTTCCCATCATCTCTGAATGAGGAAGTGATTCGACAACTTCTATCTGCATCTGAGCAAAATCTTTGATCAACTGACACTGCTGGGTTATCATGCAGGCCAGCTCGCCCCTTGCCTTCCGGCTGAGAGCGTCGGCGACTACGTTCGCCTTTCCTGGATGATAGTTAATAGTGCAGTCACAATCTTTCACAAGCTCCAACCATCGCCTCTGACGCATGTTGAGCTCTTTCTGGGTGAAGATATACTGCAAACTCTTGTGGTCAGTAAAAATGTCGCATCTACCACCGTACAAATAATGCCTCCAAATCTTCAAAGCGTGTACCACTGCTGCCAACTCAAGGTCATGAGTTGGGTAGTTCTCCTCGTGCGGCTTTAGCTGTCGAGAGGCATAAGCCACAACTTTACCTTCTTGCATCAGTACACAGCCTAGATCTTGTTTCGAGGCATCACTATAAATAGTGAAACTTTGAGTGGGATCCGGTATAGTTAACACAGGCGCCGTTGTAAGCCTTTCTTTGAGTTCTTGGAAACTTGCCTCACAACGGTCACTCCATTCAAACTTCACCGATTTTCTCGTTAAACGAGATAGAGGTCGGGCTATCTTAGAAAACCCCTCGATGAAACGCCTGTAATAGCCAGCTAATCCAAGGAAACTTCGAACCTCGGTGGCATTCTTCGGTGTTGACCAATTCTGTACGGCCTCAATCTTTGCAGGATCAACCTCTATTCCTTTCTCCGTTACAATGTGGCCTAGAAAAGCTACTCGATCAAGCCAAAATTCGCACTTTGAGAACTTGGCGTACAATTTCTCTCATGTTAGAGTCTCTAGCAAGGTTCTCAAACGCTCTTCATGCTGCTTCGGACTACGCGAATAGACCAAAATGTCATCAATAAAGACGATAACAAATTGGTCTAAGAAAGGATGAAAGAAACGGTTCATGAGATCCATGAACACCGCCGGTGCATTACTCACACCAAACGGCATCACAACAAACTCATAGTGACCGTATCTCGTTCGGAAAGCGGTTTTGGCCACATCAGCTTCCTTGATTCTCAGCTGATGGTAGCCAGAGCGGAGATCAATCTCTGAAAATACTCTGGCTCCCCTCAACTGATCAAACAAGTCCTCTATCCTGGGAAGTGGATATTTGTTTTTCACCGTCAACCGGTTTAGATCCCGGTAGTCGATGCACATGCGTAAGGTCCCATCCTTCTTCTTGACAAAGAGGACAGGTGCTCCCTAGGGTGAAACACTCGGTCGAATGAAACCGTGCTTGAGTAGCTCCTGGATTTGAGACTTCAGCTCCTGAAGCTCTTTCGGGGCCATTCTATATGGCGCCTTTGATACTGGTCCTGCCCCTGGCACCAGATCGATCGTGAACTCTACTTGGCGGTTTGGTGGTACGCCTGGCAATTGCTCCGGGAAAACGTCTATGAAATCACGCACAACTGGAATATCCTTGGGTGACTGCTTCTCTGAATTTTCCCCAACTAAGCTTACCAGATAGCCTTGGTAGTCCTCCTTCTGCAGATATTTTGCCGCCTTCTCCATGGGAATGACACGTGATAAAGTTCTCGCCTTTGTCCCGAAAAACGTGATATACTCTCCCTTGGCCAACTTAAGAGTCACTTCTCTGTCGTGACACTTAATGTCCGCCTGATACTTCTCTAGCCAATCCATACCGAGTATAAGACCAAAGTCTCTCATCTCGATCACAAATGAATGGGCCTCTAGAGTTTTACCACCTATGCCAATACTAAGGTTCTTGGCCAAAGAGTGCGTTACTATCTTCCTCCCTGAGGCTAGACTGATCTCAAGGGGGTCGATGGTACTCACTCTCTGTACCCTCACGACTTCTAGACACTTGGTCGAGATGAATGAATGGGTCGCCCCAGTGTCAAATAAGGCAAAGACTGGTACGTTGAATAATGAAATCATTCCAGACATCGTACCTGGCTGCTCGGCTACCTCCGCCTGGTTAAGGGCAAAGATATACGCATGTCCTCCTTGTGGTTGGTTCTGGTCCTGCTGACGCTGACCCTGCTGGTTCTGAAGGCGATCTGGGCAATTCATAATTATGTGGCCAGGTTTACGGCAATGATAGCACACATTCTGTCCAGCCAAGCACTCTCCGCGGTGATTCTTGCCGCAGGTGGCACATGGTGGTAAAACCTGACGAATAGGCTGCACAACCTGAGCTGGGGCTGGTGCTGGTACAGGTGCTGGAACTCTCTGTTTATTATTCCGATCATTCTGAATCTTCCACTTTCTCTTGTGGGGTTTTTGTGCCTGCTGAGGTGGCACTGGATGTAGTGGGGCTGGCAGAGTTGGCAATGCCAGTGGTTGGACTGGCTGCTTAATTGGAACACAGACTCTGCTGGCCTCCACCATCATGCTCTCGGCCATTTGCTGCGCTCGAGAGACTGTCTCAGCATATGACATGGCACCCATGGCACTGATGGTATGACGGATCTCTCCACGTAGACCTCCCCGAAAATGCCTCGTCGTCTTTTCCTCCATGTCAATAAGATTTGGCACAAAGAAGCCGAGGCGAGTGAATTCGCGCTCATACTCGTCGACAGTCCGTCCTCCTTGTTCCAAATTCAGGAACAATCTCTCCATCCGATCCCAGTAGTGATCAGGATAGTACTTCTCCCGGACTATCTCCTTCATCCTTTCCATGTGAGATTTATCTTCTCCCCAGGCCTCATAGCCCAGTAAGCGGTCCACCAAAGCCCAGCATCCCCTATTAACTGGAACTGGCCACACATGATCTTGACTGGCTCTGGGCAACCCATGACCTCAAAAATAAGATCAAGGTTGCGTAGCCATTCCTCAAATTGTTTGGGATCTCCTTGTCCATTAAATGTCGCAGGGTGATACCCTCGGAACTGTGCGACTAGCTGCCCCTAACTTGGCTCGGAAACTACTACAGGGGCTGCGACTGGCTGGACTGGAGTATTTCTGCGATTAGCCATCTGAATGGCCAGTTGACGGGATTAGCACATGAAGGAGTTTGGTAGAATAAATGAAATATTTAACAACTCGATGGTTTACAAATTTATTGCCGAGTCGTTAGTATACAACTTAACTTGTCTAGAGTTCTCTCATTCTTATAGGAGGATAGTTTTCTAAGCCCCCTAAAATTCTCATATTAAATATATAAAGCACTTGCAAAAAAAAATAAAGACATGGTTAGATGACTTACCTCGGAGTCAGCGCGGGCGTGAGCGTGGTGTGGTTGCTTCACTAACTCTTGGTCTACAGAACCCCTAACTGGGCTCTGATACCAAACTGTAACACCCCGCCTTATCTAACTTTTCTGATTAAAATTTTCGTGATTATCTTTGACAGATAGAGATATTGTTTTCGAAAATATTGAAACCTAGCTTGCGGGATATTACTTACTTACTAACATGATTTCTTACTTTTTCTTTCTTTTACTCATGAATATATCAACATGTAAAATCTAACTGAAGAATATAGATAAGGAATAACTATACATAACATAATTATACATACATACTTATTGTTCTGATTTATCAGTACGAAAAACATAAATAAAATATAGTCATAAATATTTTAATACAAACCAACATAACACAAACATAATAATTGTCCAGCTTTATTCTGACATCACCACACCACTGCTCGGCTCACGCTCCATGCTGAACTCCATCACCTGAAAAACATAATGGGGGCGTGAGCAAAACCACTATGCTCCGTAAAAACCAACACTGAATAAATAGCACATATAATCCCATATCATGAACTAAGTATATACATAAATAAAACTTTACTTTACTGGTGCAACATCCGGGAACTTTCCGGATTATCATGTGATCACACTCTGGGGGTCGCCTCCCCAGAAACCCAGGATGGAAAAACCTTCCATACAAGACCGGGTGATCATAAACTCATCTTAACTGGACCACGAACGGAATAACTTGACCGTTCGGGTAAAATATCTACATACATACCTCATACATGGTACAAGATTATAAGCAATGTAATACCCAGTGCAGGTCTCCCACCTGATATGTTGAAAAGACTTTGCAAGTGCTGAATAACTGATGTAGCTGTTGGAGGCTCGACTCTCCACAACTACCACATATACAAACAAATATATCTAAGTATTTTATTTTATTTTTCTCAAAAATCACATATCTCTCTAAAAATTATTTAACTTGGTAATTAAATGGTAGATATATTTATATACTCTCTTATAAAATTTTAGATCAAAAGCACTTCAATATCTCAATCCACTCAAGTGTTAAAATTAATATATAATTATGCTAATTTACGCCTAACTTCAAATAATTTTAAAAATTCACCTACTTATCATATCAAGTTTAAACTTGGTAATCTTGACAAATACTTATACAAGAAATATTGATAAAAGTTTCACATTAAAAGCTTGAATATGGAGTAAGTTCTATTGCATGTAAAATCAACCTAACATGCATGGGTTTTAGCATTTTTAACTCCATCATTTCTCAACATAAAATTCTTAAATTTAACAGATAAACTCTTAACATATAGGTATACATGTCATTAAAATTTCACATTTTTCTCATGCACATAGGTTGACTTATTCGAGTTTAAAATAAGCAGCTGAAACTTGACATAAAAATTCAATTTGCATGATAAATTTTAAAAATCTATAATTCGAGATATACTTAACCAAATGACATAATTCTTGTTCCTATATACTCATAATTTACACAAGAAATAACCATATAAAGTATATTTTCCCAGTATATGTATATCATGTTAAAATTCAAATCAAAATAGGACATATATAACATGTGATTGAGCTGGAAATAACATATCATTTTTCATGCTTAAAATTTCTTAAAAATTAAATATGTATGACATGTAAAATACATAATTATACACTTAATATCAACTACCACACATGATAAGAAGTTAGCATCTAACCTCCTTCAAGAAATATGAAAATGAAACTCCGAAAGTTGATCTCAACCTATCTTCGGCAAGATTTCTCTCGGTTTTTCTTCCTCACTCTATAGCTAAGACTTTGCTTATTATGGTGTGAATTTTCGAGCCTATTCTGAGGCCCCTTTATATAGGGTAGCAAAGGAGACAACATCACCTTCTTTACCTCAACACTCTACCATAAACAACATCTTAGGGCCCTTACCATTAATGTTTTCTAAAATTTTGCACAAATGTGAGTAAGCTTTGATAATTACTTGTAAGGCATGATTTCTCTTGCATATATCAAGACAAACTCCTCCATTTGACCAATCCTCCATTATGGCTCGAATTTAATCTGAAATGGCTCATTTATTGCTTAAGAATACTAAAAAAATGGTTATAAAAATAAATAAAGATAAAGAATAGAAATCATAACTTGTAAACTTCTCCATTTATAGTCAATGCTTATAAAGGATCATTTTTGGATCCTAATCTTATTTCCATGATGAAATTCGTGACTTAATGAAAAATATAAAATTTACGGAACTGAATTCTGACTTAAAACGAACGATTACCGTAAAATCGAAAGTTTTCAATTTCTCGCTTTTACTTTCTTCATTTTTCCTATTTATGCTGAAAAATTTTTATTCTTATCATTCCCCAACTTATAATAACATATCACATGATATATATATATATGTATATATATATATATGTATATATATATATATATCAATATCAAGAAATTTCATGAAAAATAATATGGTTTAAATTTAACACTTTATTTTTATTTTAAAAACAATATCACTTACTATTATTATTATTATTATTGTTATTATTATTCTAAAATTTTGCTGATTTCCTTTCTGAAAATCTATGTTAAAGTTCATCTTGATGTTTACTAAATATATAGATAAATATAATTTTTTTTTTTCGAAATCGAAATCGAAATCGGACTTAAATTCCAACAACAACCGAAAACTGGAAAACTAAAATAATTCGAATATACTCTTAATAATTTAAATAAACCATTTTGTCTAAATCAATAGAACCTTATAACTTATCAATTTGATCACATACTTAAGAAATTTATATCATTTAGACGACTAACTAAATTCTTATGAAAAATACTTCGAATTTCACTTTAAAGTCGAGCAAAGTGAATCGGTTCTATTTATTAACTGAACGGGGCGTTACAGTGCGTTTCTGTATACTTTCAAAGTTTAGAAAAGCATGACCATGCCACGCTCATCCGCACCGACTCCGAGGTAAGTCCCCTGACTCAGTTTAAGTTTTGCTAGTGCTAAATCCAGTTCAAGTATGGGGCCTAGATAACTATCCTCCTATAAGACACATAACTCTAGAGACAGAACTCTAGACAGAACTTTAGAGAAGCTAAGTCCAAGGACTCTAGACTAAGTCAGAACTCCATTACAAGCCAGAACATAGAGAGTTTAAGTATACCGAAACTCTAGCCAAGCTAAGTGTTTTCGGACATTTATTATTTATTTTATTGTTTCAAGTCTAGTATGGCTATTTCTTAATTGGCTATACTAATCAATTCAAGTATAATTGGATCTTCAGAATGCCGCCGCGTAGAGATCCCCAGGCACCAGTTGAGCAGGACCAGGCTGTCGTGGTCAGCCGATTCCGTACCTATGATCCGCCCCGTTTCACTGGGGAGAGTGGCCCGTTAGCCGTGGCCGAGTGGATCCGAAAGATGGAGAGGATCTTCCGTATTATGGGGATTTCTGAGGCGCACAAGATGGCGTGTGCCGAACTGCAGATAGAGGGAGCCGCCGGAGACTGGTGGGAGGATTACTGGCGTCTACGCACTGAGGATGAGCGTGACGCGATGAGATGGGCTCAGTTTAAGACAATATTGGAGGACAAGTTCTATCCTCGCCATTTCAAGCAGAGGATGTGTAACGCCCCAAAACAGTAATGATATTCAGAACGGTTTCACTGCTCGACTATAAGTGAAATCCGTAATTTTCAGAAATTATCGAGTTATATTATTTATGCTAAATGCTCAAACATGATAAATTATTCTTTGAATAATTCTATCTCAAGTATAAGTTAAGGTTAATCCATTAATTTGGGTTATTAAATAATAGCAAGTCAATTCGAGAAATTACCGGACACGAACCCTAGTTGTAGTTCCGAGTATATTTTCCTAAGTCAAAAAATTGAGAGTTGATATTTTAATACTTAGAATATTTTTCTAAGTGTGTTAGAATACCAAAGTCGAGCTTTGGACATTTCATATTGAGCCCTAGTGCTCACCCGAGCCGCCCGTGCCGAGCCCCGCACCCGCGCCTCGTGCCGTGCCAAGCACGTGCCTACCGAGCCCAAGGCTTGTCCTAAGCCTTGCCATAAGTTCCCTAAAATTTTCTAAGTGTTGGAAGCCTTTCCCAACCCTTGCAACTCAGCCCAAAGTCATTTTCCCCGAGCAGCACCATTTCCCGCGCAGCCCAGCCGCGCCCTCGCGCCCAGCCCGCGTCCCCGCGCCCAGGGCCCAGCGCCCAGTGCCCAGCGCCCAGGCCCAGCGCCCAGCGCGACCAGTCCAGCTTCCAAGGCCCAAAACACCATTTTTCGGCCCACTTTCCTCATGGCCCAACTCAGGCGTGTAATTAAGACCTAATGAGGGTCTAATTAAGCTTACGTTGCCCTAAGAAATGTTTAAGCAAAGACAATGAACATGGGGATTATTATAATGGTAGTGCATGTGGGCTAGTGAATATTTTAATCACTTGTGCAGCCCTTGTCTCCCCTATTTCGAGCACTTGGGACCAGACCCCATTTGACCTCATTTTTATACACTAAAGGACCTGCCATTCCACCCAAATATTCCATGCAAAGATGCCCCAACACCCTCAAGTTCCTATGCACATAAAATGAGGCAAACTCATGATCTTTGGTCTCCCTTGACCAACATAGTAAGCTCCGCCCTCAACACCTATTTAAGACCCCTCCCTTAGTCCATTTTAAGCTCTTACACAAATTGGAGCTCGAGAAAAATAGTGAGGAGGGAGGAGAAAACCGAGAGCAAAGCTACCAGCCCTTCTGCCCGCGCGCGCGCCCCGGGAAAGGAGAGAAGGCAGCCATCTCGTGTTCCAGCCATAATCTCTCGAGGCTTAGCATATTCTAAGTATTCTTTAGAATTTTCTAAGCCTTTTAGAGTTGATTGGCTCGAACAAATCACACCACAAAGTGAGCTTAACCTCCAAAGCCGCGACTAGCCCTAGTTTGAGCCCTAACTCGATTTCTCCATTTTTAACCGAGGTAAGCTCGGGATTTTTGATTCCATTAATTATTTTATGACATTTTAAGATTTTTCATGAAGAAAAACCGAGCCATGCATGTCATTATATGTGAGTTACGAATTTTTGAAATAAATGACCTTAAAAATGAAATTCGAATAGGAAGCATGTCTAAGTCGAGATTTCTTGTTTAAACACTCTCAAATATAATACCATTGATGCTGTAAAAATTTGAGAATAAAATGAGTTCATCGCCTTGGTCAAATCATGCTCGAAAATATGTTAAAATGGGGACCCGAACCCTAGTTCATTGCATGCAATATATGCCACATGTTTTAGCCTCTATAGTCATGAATTTACATGTATAACATTCGGCCCTGAGTAGTTTTTCAAGTTATGTATGTTGGTTCGGACGTCAAGTGCTCGTACGGGCCATATAAGCCCTACCGAGTGAACATGCAAGTGGACCCGAGGTCCACTAGTGATTTATATGTTTATTGTGCTTATTTTATCATATTATGTTGTATGGTCATGCATGTTGCCGGAAATAGTCGCTGGAGGTCCGGCAAGGGCCGGCCTTGGTCACTGGCCGCGCACGTAGTGCGGTAGTGCCCGGCCCCAGTGCCTGTCCGTGCCTGCAGAGGGTAGCCTTAGCCAGTGCCCGCGCCCGGTAGGCGCGAGGCACAGCCCGCGTGCACGCAACAGCGCCCGCAGCGCCCAGTGCGTGCCCGTGTGCCAAGCATAAGCCCCAGTAGCCCCAGCACGCGTGGCCATGGCACCCAGCGTGCCCAGCCATGCGCACGGCGCCCGGCAGCGCCCGTGCAAGCCCCAGTGCACGAGGTCTCGTGCCAGAGCCTCGTGCCAAGTCCAGGGCTGACCCGAGCCGGGCCAGCTGAGCCCAGTTGGCCTCGGTGCATGCCCCAGCAGCATGCCCGAGTGCCCAGTGACCTCGGGGACACCCGGCAGCGCCCGTGTGGTCTCTGTCCGTGCCTTCCCCGTGCCAGCAGTGTCTGGCCAGTGCCCGTCCGTGCCCAGCCGCACGACAGCGCCTCAGTCGAGCCTCGGCCGTGCCCAGCACGCACCCGAGGGGCACCAGTCGTGCCGGGGCCGTGCCAACAGCCCCTGGCCGTGCCCACCAGCGTGATGCGGATGTGGTCATTGACCCTGGCGAACCCGAGGACGAGAACCACGATGACCTCGAGAGATGGCGAGAGGTTAGGCGAGAAAGGGCTCGGGCACGGGCTAGGAGGGTGTGCGCTCGCACTAAGGCGCGTGTACCGACGGGACGCGGCAACCGAGCCGCGAGGCGTGCGAGCCTAGGCTGGGTGAAGAAGAGGTGCGCGACGAGTAGTGCGCACGAGCACGAGGCATGGGCCGACGACGAGGGTGAGGCGATCGTGCCCGGGAAGGTGGGTGATTGGTGCAAGGCGTGCGCAAGAGAGCGACGCGCACGGCGAATGCGAGCGAAGGCCAATGGTGCACGAGGGGTGGATGTAGGGTGGACAGCGTGCACTTGGGACGGCTGCGATGGCACGGGTACGCGAGAGGATTGGGGTGTCGCGGTGAGGCCAATGGACGAATGCGCGAAGGGTGCGATGGCGGGAGTCACGCGCGAGGCGTTGGTCGAGTGGGTCGACGAGGGCGATAAAGTGGTCGTGCGCGACACACGCGCACGTGGCTGGGACGCGACCAACGCGATGGACGAGCAAGGAGGTGAGGCCGTGCGAGCGGGAGTGCGAAGCACTCGCGCGGTTGGGGACGACGCGCGAACAGGGGCACGCGGTCAGGCAGCGCTGGCAAGGGGCGACGCGTGGAGATGGCGCGCGCGCGGTAACAAGGACTAGGAATGGCGGGGCGGCGCGCGATCTCGAGCGGCTAGGCTTTGGGCGCGCGACCGACTTGGGGAGGAAGCAATGGATATGGGCGAGATTTTCATAGCTTAGTTAGGAGTCTTAGTTGGTTAGGATTCCAAATAAAAGGCATGTGCCTATTAGTTTCCTATTAGTCTTTTAATTGTTAGGAAAGTCCATAATCCCTAGATGTTTAGTTGCATTAGGAATTATTTACTTGCATAGATTAGGAGTTCTATTTAGACTAGGATTAGATCTATTTGGTATCTATAAATACCCACCTATGTACCAATTCGAAAGGATGTTGAGTGAATAGAAAAGAGTCGAACATTGTGTTCAAAGTTCTCGTGTGTTTTCTCCTGTGAGTTTACATAGAGTTCGTGAATGGAATAGGACCAACATCCGAGTTTCTTCACAGTGATAGAAATAGGACCAACATCCGAGTTTCGTCACACCTATCGCGAAGTACGAAGGCGTCGGCGCGCGTATTAGCAACTTATTGCGAAGGGACCAAGGCGTCGGCGCGGGTTTCGAGCAAGTCGAGCTAGACGTAACACACGATCCTTCATCATTGGTGCTTTCATTGAGAGTGATTGATCGTGTGTTGGGTTGAACTTTTTCTTCCCCATTCTATTTTCTTTCGTTTCGAATTTTTTCGAGAGTATCAAAATAACAAAAAAAGAGAGAGAGAGTCGAGATGATGACACACAAGGAGAGGATCGAAGCCTTGGAGGAGAGTGTGAAGTCCATCGGCAATGGCCAACACCTTGTCAATGAGAATTTTGCTAAACTTGAACTCATGGTGCATGATCTAGCCGGGCAACTCACGCGCATGACACGCCGACCGCGAAGGAGTCACACCTCGCGATCGACCGCGGCATCGAGCAGCCCCGGGACCGACCACGACGACGATGACGGACGATCACGGAGGACCCGCGCATCACGCGCGATGCACCAGCACGACGACCGAGGTTATGCATGACCAAAGCTCACGATGCCTACGTTTACGGGGACCGACCCGGACGCTTGGTTAAATCGAGCCATGCAATTCTTCGAGATCAACGAGGTGCACAAGTTTGAGAGAGTCAAGATCGCCGCTTATCATCTCGATGGTGAAGCGAACACATGGTGGCAATGGATGTCACATGTGTACAAGACCAAGGGCGAGGAAATTCGGTGGAGATATTTCGAGAAAGAGTTGGTCACACGATTTGGCACGAGTGACTACTACGACTATGACGAGGCGCTCTCCCGAATTCGTCAAAACGGTAGCCTCCGAGACTACCAAAAAGAGTTTGAACGCATTGCAAGTCGGGTGCGAAATTGGCCCGAGAGCGCATTGGTAGGCGCATTCATTGGAGGACTTAAAACCGAACTAGCGGCTGAGGTGCGATTGAATAGGCCGCGTACAACTCGAGCGGCAATAGAGTCGGCACGGGTACGCGACGACCATTTGGTCGCGTTGCGCAAGGCCAGCAAGGGTGAGGGACGCACGGACCAGCGGCGCACAAGTACCGCGACCGGCGAGACGCCCACACGGGTCGAGTCCAAGTCAACCGAAGATGGCATGCGAACCACGAGCCACATGCGACGGCTTACGACCGAGGAGATCCAAAGAAGACGCGAGAGAGGCTTATGCTTCACTTGCAATGAGAAGTTCACACTGGGCCATAGATGTGCTGGAAAGCAAGTGTTCTTGCTTGAGTTCGATGAGGAAGAACCGGAACGTGAGGAGTACGAACATGTGGAGCGAAAGGAGACCTTGCTACATGTGATCAAAAGCAAGAAAAGGGATGCTGAGAGAGGTCCAAGGATGATACAGTTCACTGCAATAGTACAAGGCGAAGAGCTTGAAGTGCTAGTGGACAGCGGTTCAACGCTGAACTTCATAGACAAGGAGCTGTCCAAAGGGTTAAAGACGCCAGTGACAAACATAAAGCAGTTTGGAGTGAAGGTTGCAAACGGAGATGAACTCAAAAGTTCCGAGCTGTACAAAGGTGTTCCCATATTTGCACAAGGCTATGACTTGAAGGCTGATCTTTATGCCTTACCGTTGACGGGACCAGACATAGTACTTGGAGTTCAATGGCTCGAGACATTGGGATCTGTGACGACTAACTACAAGAGGGGCACTATGACATTTGGACGAGCCCACAAGCGAATTAAGCTGCTAACCGAGGACCCAGGAGAAGAACCCGAGGAACTTGACGAGTCAATTACTTTATCCTTGAGGACAAGGAAATTCTCGAAGAGGGCGAGAATGATGCGGATGTGGTCATTGACCCCGGCGAACCCGAGGACGAGAACCACGATGACCTCGAGAGATGGCGAGAGGTTAGGCGAGAAAGGGCTCGGACACGGGCTAGGAGGGTGTGCGCTTGCACTAAGGCGCGTGTACCGACGGGACGCGGCAACCGAGCCGCGAGGCGTGCGAGCCTAGGCCGGGTGAAGAAGAGGTGCGCGACGAGTAGTGCGCACGAGCACGAGGCATGGGCCGACGACGAGGGTGAGGCGATCGTGCTCGGGAAGGTGGGTGATAGGTGCAAGGCGTGCGCAAGAGAGCGACGCGCACGGCGAATGCGAGCGAAGGCCAATGGTGCACGAGGGGTGGATGCAGGGTGGACAGCGTGCACTTGGGACGGCTGCGATGGCACGGGTACTCGAGAGGATTGGGGTGTCGCGGTGAGGCCAATGGACGAATGCGCGAAGGGTGCGATGGCGGGAGTCACGAGCAAAGCGTTGGTCGAGTGGGTCGAGGAGGGCGATGAAGTGGTCGTGCGCGACACACGCGCACGTGGCTGGGACGCGACCAACGCGATGGACGAGCAAGGAGGTGGCGCGAACAGGGGCACGCGGTCGGGCAGCGCTGGCAAGGGGCGACGCGTGGAGATGGCGCGCGCGCGGTAACAAGGACTAAGAATGGCGGGGCGGCGCGCGATCTCGAGCGGCTAGGGTTTTGGCGCGCGACCGACTTGGGGAGCAAGCAATGGATATGGGCGAGATTTTCATAGCTTAGTTAGGAGTCTTAGTTGGTTAGGAATCCAAATAAAAGGCATGTGCCTATTAGTTTCCTATTAGTCTTTTAATTGTTAGGAAAGTTCATATTCCCTAGATGTTTAGTTGCATTAGGAATTATTTACTTGCATAGATTAGGAGTTCTATTTAGACTAGGATTAGATCTATTTGGTATCTATAAATACCCACCTATGTGCCAATTCGAAAGGATGGTTGAGTGAATAGAAAAGAGTCGAACATTGTGTTCAAAGTTCTCGTGTGTTTTCTCCTGTGAGTTTACATAGACTTCGTGAATGGAATAGGACCAACATCCGAGTTTCTTCACAGTGATAGAAATAGGACCAACATCCGAGTTCCGTCACACCTATCGCGAAGTACGAAGGCGTCGGTGCACGTATTAGCAACTTATTGCGAAGAGACCAAGGCGTCGGCGCGGGTTTCGAGCAAGTCGAGCTAGACGTAACACACGATCCTTCATCACAGCGCCAGTCCGCGCCTAGCCAAGTCCAGCGGCACCAGGGACCGAGCCCGGTCGCACCAGCCGTGCCCAGCGCCGTGCCCGGGCACCAGCTGGCCCGGCACGGGACCGAGCCCGGTCTAGCCGAACCCAGCCCGACCGCCCGGCCCAGTCGAGCCGGCGGTCCGGCCAGCCAGCGAACCGACCGGTTCGACCGGCGGTTCGAGTCAGTTGTGATTCGTGATTTCTGATCCCAGTCTAGTACCGGAAATTTCAGTATTTTTTCCGAGCCAGTCCAGTCCAGTTTAATCGCGTAGATAAGTCCAAGCATTTTAGCATATAATTAAATACTCTGAGCATTATACTTAGCATTATTTTGCTTAAATATTTATGTAGCCTAAGGAGAGTCGAGCCTCCGACCGCTACTCCAGCTTCCGCACTTGCACACCAGATTTCATGTTTTTCAGGTGGGGGTCATGTACTGGATGTCACATCATAGATAATATCTGTACCATGGCAGAGGTATGTTTGAGACAGTTTAGTTCCGGGATGGGTGGCCGAGGCCTTTATACCCACCTGATGACCGTTGGGAGGGGCGAGGCCCTTTATACCCCATCGGCGTGTGCACACGAGCGGCTACGGCCGAGGGTCTTTTGACCACAGATCTGAACAGACATCAGAGATCAGTTTACAGTTTCAGCTCTTATATATTTATGTTTCATGATACGTTATTATAGATGATGTTTTGTTCAGTACTGGTCTTTGCGGAGCATAGTGGTTTGCTCACGCCCCCATTATGTTTTTCAGGAGGCGGAGTCGAGCGTGTCGGATGAGCACAGATGTGGCGCAGCGTGGTCATGAGAGTCGGACATATTTTACCAGTATTTTTATGTCCTAGATTTATGATCATGTGTATTTTATTCAGTTTATGTACGAATGTTATGTATTCGTATTTCGGATGCTTCCGCCAGCGAGTTTTTCTAGACAGTGCGAGATAGTACAGACTATGCATGTATAATTCCATAATCCGCGAGCGGACAGTTTGGTTGCATGTTTTATTATGTCTGTGGGCAAGCCCGAGTTCAGTTTAAGTTTTTATCCGCCACATCCTGCAATAAGTCAGTATTTTCGAAAACCCAGCTCGCACGTTCTTTCGAAAATAAAAACAAAAATTTTACTCTGATTTTCAAAGCTAGTAGTAAGGCGGGGTGTGACAGAAGGTGGTATCAGAGCGCAGATTTGCGTTTCGGTATACTTTCAAAGTTTAGAAAAGCATGACCACGCCACGCTCATCCGCGCCTACTCCGAGGTAAGTCACCTGACTCAGTTTAAGTTTTGCAAGTGCTAAATTCAGTTCAAGTATGGGGCCTAGATAACTATCCTCCTATAAGAAAAGAAAGAACTCTAGATGGAGAACTCTAGAAAGATAAGCTAATGACAAGAACTCTAGACAGAACTCTAGAACAGCTAAGTCCAAGGACTCTAGACTAAGTCAGAACTCCATTACGAGCCAGAACATAGAAAGTTTAAGTATACCGGAACTCTAGCCAAGCTAGGTGTTTTCGGATATTATTTCCTTATTATTTCAAAAGTAGTATGGCTATTTCTTAATCGGCTATACTAATCAATTCAAGCGTTTCCCGAATTTCAGAATGGCACCGCGTAGAGATCCCCAGGCACCAGTTGAGCAGGATCAGGCTGTTGTGGTCAGCCGATTCCGTACGTATGATCCGCCCCGTTTCACTGGGGAGAGTGGCCCGTTAGCCGTGGCCGAGTGGATCCGGAAGATGGAGAGGATCTTCCGTATTATGGGGATTTCTGAGGCGCACAAGATGGCGTGCGCCGAACTGCAGATAGAGGGAGCCGCCGGAGACTGGTGGGAGGATTACTGGCGTCTACGCACGGAGGATGAGCGTGACGCTATGAGATGGGCTCAGTTTAAGACGATACTGGAGGACAAGTTCTATCCTCGCCATTTCAAGCAGAGGATGGCACGGGAGTTTGCCGCTCTCCAGCAGGGTGAGCGTTCAGTGGACGAGTACGAGCGCGAGTTCGCTCGTAAGAGTGCCTTTGCTTCGCATCTTGTTGATACGGAGGAGAAGAAGGCAGCACAGTTCCTCGATGGTTTGAGGAGCAACATCAGACTCTTGATCACCAGCCATGGTTTCCTTGACTACGCCGAGACTGTTGAGCGTGCTCAGCAGATCGAGGCGTGCATTCTGAGAGATGCCCGTGCCCAGCCACCAGCCAGACAGCCAGCCGCTATTCCGCCACCCCAGCCAGCTCAGCAGACTAACAAGAGTAGTTGGGACGGTCGCAAGGACATGAGGAACCGCAGACAGAGAGGCCCAGCTCAGGGAGGCCAGCCAGCCCGACAGGACCTGCCGGCTTGTGCTACCTGCGGACGTCCGCACCGCGAGGAGTGTCTTGCCGGGGCAGGACATATGTTTCCATTGCCGCCGCCCAGGCCACCGTATCAGAGATTGCCCAGACCGCCCTCAGCCACAGCAGGACCAGAGACCACCAGCCCCGAGACAGCCAGCTCAGAGACAGCCAGCACCCAGACAGCCAGCCCAGAGACTCCCAGGACAGCAGCAGCAGCGTGGAGCACCCGCTCATATTTACGCACTCGACCAGGGGCAAGTCGCAGAGCAGCCAGGTACCATGTCTGGCATGTTGTCCTTGTTCCATACTCCAATCTTCGCTTTATTCGATACCGGGGCGACACATTTGTTCGTCTCGACCAAGTGCTTATCTGCCTTAGGAGCCCAGGGAGTGAGTGCTGTCGACCCTCTCGAGATCAGTCTCGCCTCGGGAAGGAAGATAGTTACGAGTTCCCTGGCCAAGAACCTTAGCATTGATATCGGAGGTCGAACTCTAGTTGTAGACGCGTTCGTGATCGATATGAATGACTTCGACCTGATTCTTGGCATGGATTGGTTGACGAGGTACCGTGCGGACATCCGTTGTCGCGACCGGGAGGTGTGATGAGGAATCGCGTGTTCTCGACTCGTGGCCTTGCCTCGGACGTTGCGTGAACTCGGCCTTCGGCTAGGGTTGCGGACGATTCGGAGGTTAACTCCTTGTCTTCTCGCGATAGGTGAGACAGCTCGGACGTGAGTCCTTGCTAAACTCGTCTTGCTCGAGCTATGCGGTGGGGCGCCCTTCTCGTGACAAGGGTTTTGTACTAAATCTCAAAAGAAATCTAACACAAGAAATTGAACACAAGGTTCGACTCTTTCATTATTTTCTGCATGATAATTTTGAATGACAATGGGCATATTTATAGATGCCAAACTAAGTCTAATCCTAGTCTAAGAAGAACTCCTAATGCATGGAAATAAATAAAGTCCTAAGGAAACTAGATATCTAATGAATAAAGACTTTCCTAAACTACTTAGGCACATGCCTTTTATTTGGACTCCTAACCAAACTATTATTCCTAATTATGCTAAGTAAATCACGTGCCAATCCCCTTTTGCTTGATCGGCAAGACAATCGCGCGCCCAAACCCTAGCTATCCGAGTCGCGCCGCCTTCAACGCGTTGCCCTTATCGCGCGCCTTGCGCCCTCGCCCTTTGGCCCGCGTGTGCCCGCCCCTCGCGAGAGTGCCCCGCACGTCCACTCGCCTGGTCTTACTTCCTCGATCGCTCATCGCACAGGTCGCGTCCCAGCCACGTGAGCGTGTGTCGCGCACGACTACTTCGTCGCCCCACTCGACCAGCGTCTTGCGCGTAGAACGCGTGTTGGTCGACATCGCTCGTTTGTAGCCGGTCGTGGCGTGCGCTAGCCACCCAACATCCTCCCCTCGCACACCACCCGTTTCACTCATTTGCCCGCGGTTGATTCTCACACCGACCCCGTCTCGCTCACGGCTCTGCTGATCGGGTTCTTCGCGCCATCCTCCATTCTCGCGCTTGTGCCGCTTGTGAGCCTCCCATCGCGAACCTCTCGTCGCGTCACTGTCGCGACCTTGTATTGCGCTTCCTTTACCAGCGCACGTGGTCACGCGACTCCCGCGTGTCGCGTGCCTAGGCCTCGTGTGTTGTTCCCTCGCGCAGCCTTCGCGAGCCCACTTTGCACGGCCCAGGGGGTCGTCCCGATCTTTATCGCGCCACTTTTCATGACTCGAGTGCGGCTCTTCCTCGGGCACGGATGGGTCGATGACCACATCCGCATCAAGGTGACGCTACACTTATCTGAGGGAGACCACATCAAGTTTTTCGGGACGAAGTCTCGAACTTTGCCGCGCGTTATTTCCATGGCGAAAGCGACGAAGTACATGCAGCGAGAGGATTGTCAGGGATTTCTCGTCAATATCGTTGGGGAATCTTTGGAGAAGCTGTCTCCCAGAGATATCCCCATTGTTCGTGAGTTTGTGGATGTTTTTCCCGACCAGCTCCCGGGAGGACCACCTAACCGCCAGGTGGAGTTTACCATCGACTTGGTCCCCGGAGCGGGACCAGTGTCGAAAGCGCCGTATCGCATGGCGCCGAAGGAGCTTCAGGAGTTGAAGGCTCAGATTCAGGAGCTTTTGAGCCTCGGTTTCATCCGACCGAGCGTATCACCTTAGGGAGCCCCTGTCCTCTTTGTCAAGAAGAAGGACGGGTCTATGAGGATGTGCATCGACTACCGGGATTTGAACCGGTTGACGGTGAAGAACAAGTATCCGCTTCCCAGAATTGAGGATTTATTCGATCAGCTGAGGGGAGCCACCGTCTTTTCCAAGATCGATCTCCGCTCTGGCTACCATCAGCTGAAGATCAGAGAGGCCGATGTGGCCAAGACTGCTTTCAGGACCCGATACGGCCATTATGAGTTCGTTGTGATGCCGTTTGGCTTGAGCAATGCACCAGCGGTATTCATGGATCTCATGAACCGTGTCTTCCATCCATTCCTGGACCAGTTTGTCATCGTCTTCATTGATGACATTTTGGTCTATTCCAGCAGCCCGGAGCAGCATGAGGAGCACCTGAGGACAGTTTTGGAGACTCTTAGGCGTGAGAAGTTGTACGCCAAGTTCTCCAAATGCGAATTTTGGCTTGACCGAGTGGCTTTTCTAGGCCACATTGTCACCTCCAGAGGGATTGAGGTTGACCCGAGCAAGATTGAAGCCGTTAGGAACTGGTCGACGCCGAGAAATGCCACCGAGGTTCGGAGTTTTCTCGGTTTGGCAGGCTATTATCGTCGATTCATCGAGGGGTTTTCGAAGATTGCCCTACCCTTGTCACGTTTGACGAGGAAATTAGTGAAGTTTGAGTGGGATGATCGTTGTGAGTCGAGCTTCCAGGAGCTCAAAGCGAGGCTTACGACGGCACCCGTGTTGACCATTCCGGACCCCACACAGGGTTTCACTATCTATAGTGATGCCTCGAAGCAGGGTCTAGGCTGCGTTTTGATGCAAGACGGCAGGGTTGTGGCTTATGCTTCCCGTCAGCTAAAGCCGCACGAGGTGAACTACCCGACTCACGACCTTAAGTTGGCAGCAGTGGTTCACGCCCTGAAGATCTGGAGGCACTATTTGTACGGGGGCCACTGCGAGATTTACACAGACCACAAGAGCTTACAGTATATCTTCACCCAGAAGGAGCTCAACATGCGCCAGCGGCGATGGTTGGAGCTGGTGAAAGATTATGACTGTACCATCAACTATCATCCGGGTAAAGCGAACGTAGTTGCCGACGCCCTAAGCCAGAAGGGAAAGGGCGAGCTGACCTGTATGATCACTCAGCAGCGTCAGTTGATTCATGAGTTCGCCCGGATGCAGCTAGAGGTGGTCGAATCACCTCCCAAGTTGCTAGTTGTGGGAGGTATTCGAGCGATGAGAATGTGGCCTACGTTGCGAGACAGGATCCGGCGGGATCAAGCCTTCGACGAGTTCATTCGCTCGATGGAGGCGAAGATTCATGCCGGAGGAGTTGAAGGTTTCTACCGAGGCACAGATGGTGCCTTGGAGTACAAGGGAAGGATTGTCGTGCCAAATGTCGAGGCTCTGAAGAAGGAGATCTTTACCGAGGCGCATAGTGCTCCTTACTTGGCGCACCCCGGTAGCACCAAGATGTATCACGACCTGAAAAGGTCCTTCTGGTGGAAGGGGATGAAGAGCGATACCGCCGAGTTTGTTGAGAAGTGTCTGATCTGCCAGCAAGTGAAAGCTGAGTGCAAGGTTCCACCTAGTCTCTTACAACCTTTAGAGATCCCGCAGTGGAAGTGGGAGAAGCTGACCATGGACTTTGTCACGGGTTTGCCGATGTCGGCCAAGAATCATGACGCAGTATGGGTAGTTGTGGATCGACTGATGAAGTCGGCCCATTTCATGCCTGTCAGGATGGACATGTCCATGGAGCAGCTAGCTGATGTGTATCTCTAGGGAATCGTTCGACTCCACGGCGTCCCAGCCGAGATTGTATCAGATAGAGATCCCCGGTTTACCGGCCATTTTTGGGAGAGTCTGAACGAGTCCATGGGGACGAAGTTGAAGTTTAGCTCTGCCTATCATCCACAGACCGACGACCAGTCGGAACGAACCATCCAGACGCTTGAGGACATGCTCCGAGCTTGTGTCCTAGAGCATGGTGGTTCGTGGGAGCAGTTGATACCCACTGTGGAGTTTGCCTATAACAACAGTTACCACTCGTCGATCAAGATGGCGCCGTTCGAAGCTTTATACAGTCGCAAGTGCCGCTCACCCCTTTATTGGGATGAGGTTGGCGAGAAGCAGGTTCTCGGTCCCAAGTTGATCGAGGACACAGTGCAGAAGGTCGCCGAGATTCAGCAGAGATTGAGAGAGGCTCAGAGCCGACAGAAGGCCTACGCTAACAAGCGTAGAAGGGAGCTTGAGTTCGAGCAGGGAGATAAAGTGTTCCTGAAGGTAACGCCGATGAAGGGCGTTGTCCGTTTCGGGAAGAGGGGGAAGCTGCAGCCCCGATTCATAGGGCCCTTTGAGATTCTCGAACGAGTTGGTGTCACCGCCTATCGTCTGGCATTACCCCCAGAGCTCTCGGGTGTACACAACGTCTTCCATGTGTCGATGTTGAGGAAGTACGTGTACGACCCGAGTCACATAGTGAACTTTGACGGGCTAGAGGTCGGGCAGAACCTGACATATGATCAGCGGCCGATAGCAGTTCTGGACCGAAAGGTCCGTCGGCTGAGGAACAGAGATATAGAGCTCGTCAAAGTTTGCTGGTGTCGCCACGACGAGTCGGAAGCCACTTGGGAGAGAGAGGCCGAGATCAGAGCTCGTTATCTAGATTTCGAGTTTTGAGATTTTCACTTGTACATATATGTACTTTCTATTTTTATGTTTTTATGCATATAGTTATGTAGTAGGAGTTCTGGCCTAGAACCTTAGTTTTGTATTTCCGAGGACGGATATATTTTAAGGAGGATAGGTTGTAACGCCCCAAAAGAGTAATGATATTCAGAACGGTTTCACTGCTCGACTATAAGTGAAATCCGTAATTTTCAGAAATTATCGAGTAATATTATTTATGCTAAATGCTCAAACATGATAAATTTTTCTTTGAATAATTCTATCTCAAGTATAAGTTAAGGTTAATCCATTAATTTGGGTTATTAAATAATAGCAAGTCAATTCGAGAAATTACCGGACACGAACCCTAGTTGTCGTTCCGAGTATATTTTCCTAAGTCAGAAAAATTGAGAGTTGATATTTTAATACTTAGAATATTTTTCTAAGTGTGTTAGAATACCAAAGTCGAGCTTTGGACATTTCATATTGAGCCCTAGTGCTCACCCGAGCCGCCCATGCCGAGCCCCGCACCCGCGCCTCGTGCCGTGCCAAGCACGTGCCTACCGAGCCCAAGGCTTGTCCTAAGCCTTGCCATAAGTTCCCTAAAATTTTCTAAGTGTTGGAAGCCTTTCCCAACCCTTGCAACTCAGACCAAAGTCATTTTCCCCGAGCAGCACCATTTCCCGCGCAGCCCAGCCGCGCCCTCGCGCCCAGCCCGCGTCCCCGCGCCCAGGGCCCAGTGCCCAGCGCCCAGGCCCAGCGCCCAGCGCGACCAGTCCAGCTTCCAAGGCCCAAAACTCCATTTTTCGGCCCACTTTCCTCATGACCCA